>APFE031544778.1:0-22097 GCA_000404065.3 Pinus taeda
GAATGTTTAGATTGAGTTTGAAGCAATATTGTTTAATCATTTTTTCTATAGGAAGAATGAGTGAAGCGAAGACCTCTTATGCACATGAAAGCAATTTGATAGAGTTTGGATTGATGTAGATTTGTAGTGAATTTTGAGTTATTAAGTGAAGAAGATTTCAATTTACAATTGGTGTGATTGTAGAGTTAGTTTATTTTTGAGTAACTCAAATTTAATATCATAAGGAAGTGTGATAATATCCTTTCTGCAAGTGTGATATTTCATTTAAGAAAAGTATGATCTTTGCTTTTAGCAAGTATAGTGATTTTGGTTTGCAAATAATTTCTTTCAAGCAAGTGTGATCATTTTTAGAATGACATATTTACTTTCATATAAGAGTGACAATTTCTAGGATAACATGTGCATAACGATATCTCAATTTAATTTAGGAATTGCTTCAATAATAAGGAGTTCTAGCACATACAATGCTGATACACTACATTATTATACTAGCCCTGGTTGACAATTTATGTATGTAATTTAACATAAATTAAATTACCAAAAATTTTGGTGTCGTTTTCAGGGAAGTGTATATAGGAGTATTTTTCCTTTCATTAAAAAAAAAAATCAATCACCTACCACCCCCACTATATCACGTGGTGCTCTAAGAGCCACACATTAACAACAACAATTCTTATTTTTGCAAGTAGAAGAAGAGGTAATTTTTTCTGAAGAAATGGATGGAAATGATGACAATGAGGAAGATCCTTTTGGATTTTCCATTCAAGAAACTGATATCAATGTTCACATGAAGAACATCCCTCTATCTATACTTCCTAACTTCAAAGGCATGCAATCAGAATACCCAAAAACTTTTCTTTATGAATTTGAAATAATCTGTAGATCCTATGGCTACTCATTACGAACTCAAAAATTGAATTTGTTTCCAGAAATATTGAAGGATAGACCTCTTAAATGGTTCATGACTTTAGGAGCAAATTCTATAAGGAAATGGGATTTATGAAAATAATATTTTTGGAAAAACATAAAGATTATTGCATACACCATGACCTTTGAAATGAAATCTTTAAGATGAACCAAAAAGAGGATGAAATCCTAGAAGATTTAGTGGATAGATCTACTTATAATATCAAAATATCTCAATTGCATAATTTAAGATTGACCACATTAAAAAATCTCCTACTAAATGCTATAAGGGATGAATGGATTGATCTTCTTAACCTGGTGGGCAAAGGAGATGTCTCTTAATTGTCATTTAAATAGATTTATGAACTGTGCAACAACATATCAAGAGAAAATGAAAAGTATGGAAGATCCCCTCAAGATACAGTTATGGAAAGAGTAAGTATGTTAACATCAATATTGGTAAGTCAAATTGAACATAACAATTTGCTAGACACTTTTGGTAATTTAAATGAACAAATTGATATGCTAAAGATGCAAAACAAGCAAAAAGTTGAGAATGTTGCTTCATTTATATTTTTTCCCTAAATGTATGAAGAAACATGGTTTACATTAATGTCCACTTGATAACATTAAAATTTTTAAATCCATGTAGGATCACATACTACTAAAGATTGTCCATCATTACTAGGGTTAAAGGTAGTTTGCCAAGTAGAAAATAAAACATTAGAACAATCCTATTATGTAGCTCCAAGAAGACCATGGCAGATTCATCAATCTAGTAAGATGCAAGATCTTAATTCAAATTATTCATAAGAATCTCAAATTAATTGGAAAACACCCTTACCTTGGAAACCTTGGGCATCTCAATCCCAACCTCAAAACCAATATTGGCAACAAGGTTGGCAAGGTCCTTTCCAAGGAAATCCATCATATCCTCAATATTTTTCTCATTATCCTCAATACCAACATCAATTTTATCCATACCATTCACCTCCACCACAACATCAATTCACCATCAATCGACCTCAATTCAACCTTTCTCGATACCAACCACACAAGCACCCCAAAGATACATTCACTCAATTACCTGCACAACCATTTCAGATGCCCAACAATAAAACACCTCAATCCACTTACAATGTTGAGGTATTCTAAAATCATTCCCCAGAGGGCATTGAAGAACAACAACCAAAAGAAGAAGATTTAGATAGGGTCCATGAATCATGGATGCCTATCGTTAAAGAGTAGTTGTCAGAACTTGACATTGAAAAGTTTCATGCATGCCTATCAATAGATTCTATGAACTGGGATCACGTCTTTGAAGACTTGCATGACATTATTGGAGGAAGCCAAGGAAGACAATATTATATTGAATCTTGGTTCAAGGCAGTCATCGGATCCTAGTACTCCATTCTTCAGTATCTTCTAACGTCATCTCAATCAAGGTAATTGGTCTCTCATATATTGGTACATATCAAAGAGTATATTTCAAACCTTCATATGAGTTTATCTATCATATTGTTACACACATGGTTCCATTGGAACTATTCATATACTTGAACATAAATTCTTTTTCAAATAGAGTAGGACATATAAAAAATAAAAAACAAAAAAAGTAAAGAGAAAAATAAGCCCTATCGTGAACACAATCTTGTTGGCACAACTAGACATGAGATTTTCTTGAAAACTAGACATTCAAAATAAGTTTGGCAATTTTGTGATGGTTTCAATATTTTATTATGGTTCTTCAAATAATTTTTGTTTATGATCGAGTTGGTTGATGTGGGATTCCTTAAGGCCCACCTTCCAACAAATCTTGTCCCATTGACCTCAACACCTTTCTGGGATCAAGATTAGAGATTATTTGGAGTGCCTTGGAACTTACATACATCAATGGCAAGCATCCTTGCTGAAAACGATGAGAATACAACAACGTCTCTTGATTGTCACATCTTGTAGGTGACTCAACTTCAACACATTCATTTGTCCTTGTCAAGATGCATTTAGGTACCTTGACACTCTTTTACATTATTGGTGAGTTTTATCGCATTGGTTCATGACTTTCATCATTGATCGGTAATCTAATGACTTCTTTCCATGCTTGACTTTGGCACATCCATTCACATGGTAAGAATTGTACCATGAATTTTGGTTTTGATGAGACTATATGTAATCAACAACTTATATTATTATATTTTATTGATTTCTTGTAGCAACATGTTCATATTTTTTTCATTCAACAATAGCATGATGGCATCACTACAACTCATTTTCATTCATTTCCTTTTCAAAGAAATAAATAAAATTGGGCATATTTCAGTCAATATTAACTATGTTGCATGCTTACTACTTCAACATGCAGTACACAATTCAAATCAGTAGTTCAAACTAGAAGAAAATAAAATTATGAAAAAAATGACATCTTCTATAATAACTATGGAAACTTGCAATTACTACAGCTATTGTTGTAACAACTTGTTTTTGTTGTAGCAACTTGTTCCAAAGGCAGTTTTGGCACAAATATTGCAAGAGATTGGAGTAGAAATAAAGCATTATGAGCTATTGTGTTCTTAGATTATGGTATATTGAGTAACGCATGGGTAGAATTCCAATAGAGTGCAATTTTCAAGGACATTTCACAGATTTTTAAAGGTAGATTTTCAATTTTTACCACTATGCACAAATTAGGATAGAATTTTGTATTTTTGCACAAGAAGTTATTTTCATCATCAAAAGTGGATTCTGAACGCATGTGGTGATAAAAAAGGTAAAAATACGTTGTCTCCCTTTTGAATCACTGAAATTGGCCTTAAAATGAGTTCATGGCATATGCTTTTGTTGCAACATTGGGCAACATGAAGGGTAAAACAGCGCAGAAATTGATTTGACCATATCTTACAAACTATGCATCCATTGTTGCTAACATTTTTACAGTAAATGCATTGAGGTAGGGTAAATAAATACACAAAGTTTCGAGATATTTCAGTTTGTATTTTTCAAGAATTTGGTCACTTTCACCTACAACCATTTCTCAACTTTCTCTAGATCCGTGCACCCATTGGCCAAGGTATCTTGTGGGAATATGAATGATATTGATGATAACAACCTCAAAAAAAATTAGAAGAATTTAATTTACCATGTGAGAGTAATTGAAAAAAAAGTGTGCTACATGGAAAAAATGCATTATGTTCAGCATGATCAAAGTGATGGTCAACACATCATGTAGCAAAGTACCTTAACCAAATTAGCCATCAAATCATGTTCTATTCTTCAAATCCAACAAGAATACTTGAGGTAAAACTAACCTTAAACTTTTTAATTTACAAAAAAAAATTGAAATTGTAATAAGAAATTTATTGTAAAACATGTGATCTATGTATTTCACCCTATCATATCCACATTCTTCAAACTATTTTCTCAATCCTTCATTCATATTATGCTTTGCATGCATAATAAATCTCAATAATTGTTTCCAACTTTCATAGCCTATTGGATATTCTACAAACCTTTTTATGGTTGAACCCCGTACCATGATTTAATAATCTTTTTCTTCATAAGGTCTTCTGTTTGCCCTCGTAATAATTTTGTCTCCAACCATTCTCTTGTTTAGCTTTCTCTTCTTGCTCCAATACAAATTGATTCATACTTCCTTGACGACGAATTTGACCTTTTTGGCCTTCATATGAGACTAATTTAAAATATGGAGATGATTCTCTTAATGAACCATCATAGCACATGTTTGTAGCCTGTGATAAAAAAATACATGGAGTGCTTCAATTATGTCATATTGTTCATATTAAGCTTTTTAATGGAAGCCAGGAAATGATTAGTACAAAGCCACAATAAGAAGAAGGTTGCAACAAGGCTTTGTTCACAAATACACTTGAAATCATTTGGAAGCATATTTTAGGCTTTGATAAGTTGTACAACCTTCACCAACAACTCTTATTTTGGGTTATGTTCAACTCATATTGTCAGAGATTCACAATGCGAAGTCTACTTACATCAACAAAAAATCACTCATGTTTCACATGAAGATCATTCATTATCTGGTGAGCTCTTGAAGAAACTATTTGAAAACACTGTTGAGGTAGGATTCGCTGCTATGAAAAGTGTTTCTATGCATGGATGATAAGAAGACAAGCATTATGGGCTGCATTTTATGATCATTTCCGGCTAGGCTAATGGGATGAATTTCACAAAGATGGAAAGCACATTCTATGGATGTAGTAAGAGTCTTGATGTGTTCTTCACAATATGGCATCCTACCAAGGATTGAACAATTTGTGCATAATTAAGTAGTGGCAAGAACCTCATAAATAGTTTGGAAGTGATTGAAAGAGCTATATTTAAAAATGACATGAATTTTCAAAAGCTTTGACAACAATGAAAAAATAATTGGATGTGCTACCTTGAGGGGGCCCTTTCCCTTCACACAAGTTGTATATGATAATTTGCAAGGAGCTAATAAGTAATGCATGGATGTTTGTTTTATTAGAGAAGAACAAATTAGCATGCATCACTTCTACCTCTATAGCATCCCTGAGCAGCCTCCTAGGTGAAGACTTCAATTCCTTTGACTTTCAAAGGAGGATGGATAGCTCTTCTTTCTTACTCTAATAACACAACAAGGAAGTGTAGAAACAAAGAGTTATGCTACTAGCTTACCAATCTTGTAAAACAGAGAGGGAAAACTGCATCTTATCGAAATAGGATGTGTAAAAGTAATCAGCCCGAAATACATCCAGCAGTTAACATACTGAAATTAGTTTTGGAATTTTTTTTATTAAGTTGGTTATGAGTAATTGTAATTATTTACTCATTTGGTTATTAAATGAAGATATTGAAATTAATCAGTTTTGTAAAAAAATTTACTAAGCTACTGGTAATGATTAATTCTAATTTGGTTATTAAATGGACTCCAGACACTTCTATTCTACATTTTCTCAGAAGATCCTAAATGCTGTTACGCTTTTCCTTCGTAAGTAGTAACTTTCCAAATGTTTACCAGCAATTACCCTATTCGTGGCATCGGTATTATGGTTATTTGGTTTTCTCCAAGGTAATAGCTTTCTGTAACACTTTTATGTTTTGGTGAAAAGTAATGCAGCCGTTGAGGTATTTGAAATTATCATTAAGCTATATGTTTATGGTATTCGGTTGTTTTGTTATATCACTGTTTTCGCAGGCAAAATATCATCACTAGTAATCAAATTTCCACCGCATATAATTTATATATTTATTTTGGGTTGGGTCTCTCTCGGCAATCTCTGGACGGAGAACGGAGTGGACCAACAGCCTAGCACATGGATGGGTTGTTCTTTTTATAAAACCCTGATGACACCCGACTCATCCTTTCCCAACTGTTCCACGAACTACCATTAATTTCCCGAACCCACAACAGTGTTACGATGGGATACTCCTCACGTTATCTCTGCAATAGAAAATTGAACTTGTTTGATGATCAATATGGGGGCAGAATCTTTGAAGGGGGATGGGGCACTGTTCTGCTAGAAGATTAGAAATGTAGCCTGGCAATCGCAATTTTCCTATTTGTTTAACGAATATTGACAAGTATCAGCTTACTTCCCATTAAGCCTAATGAATATTTAACAATCACCAAGGTCCTGTATGATAGAGATGCCCATGTGCTTTTACTTATTATATTGGTTGAACTCAATCCCATCCCACCTGTATTCCTCAACAACTGATACGACCCAACAATATAGACTGCAACTTTCATTCTAAGGGTAAGGGTAACTATAGTAGTAATTGACATACATGGAGGCCGTCGTTAGAAGGCATTCCCGAAGACTTCAAACAAGATTAATTTTATTTTTCATTCCAGTAGCATTAATAATTTTAGGGGTAATACCAAACACTGTTCGATTACTCCAGATATCGGCGGGCAAATGCACATGGCGGATGAAGGCTCAAACTGAAGAATCAAGGTCGCATAGTTAAACTTGCTAGCGTAGAGGAGAGAAAGCTTCTGAGACTACCAAGACCGTTTCCTGCTGTGGAGATGGAGGTATAAGACTCGTAATTAAATTCATTTCGTTGTAGACATCACTGTGTTTGCTCAAATCTAAATGCTCGGTCATATATTTCAACGGCTTCTCACCACAACCTCGTCAAACACAGAATGCCGACCTGACTTTAGCACTGCAAACAAATCGCAAAGAAATATTTTTAAATTGGTTGTCTCATCTGTAAATCTCCCTTTCACTTGAGATCGTTTGTTTTCTGATAACTTGTAAATCTCCATGCTCTTATTTTAGGGACACAGATAAGGATTTGTAGAGTCATAGTTATTTCCCAACTGATGTTACTTTTGGTTACCTTGCCACAGTTATTTCCTAATTGATGTTAGTTTTCATTTCCTTTGGAAAACATTACATACCATGGTTTAATCCAATATTGCTTAGATGTTCCATGCTTACGCTGTGATCTTAGGTTGGAATGGGTTAATAAAAAAAAAAGGGTTATTGAATGTCATCGCCCAGAAAAGAAATATGAGTAATTAATATGGTTTATATTTTTAATATATTTGTAATTTTATTTTTTTGTTAATATATAATTTTTTATAATTAAATTTATTAAAATATGTTTTAATATAATAATCAGTTATTTTAAATTGAAATATAGAGATAAAATTAAGAGTCATGGAAGAAATATATATATTATATATATAAAAGTTCAATAAAAAGAAATAAACTTAAAAACAAAAAAAATTAGTAATAAATAGAAATGGAAGTTACCAAACAACTCATAATAAGACATCAACCCATCACATTATAAATAAATAAATTTAAATAATAATGAAAAATAACAAAAATTGAATTTTCAATGTTAAGGTATGGTTAAGTGACATAATTTTTTGGTCAAAACAAATTGATACTAAGTGAAAGCAACATAAATGTATTGAATGTGTAATACCATGTGTCATGACTCCAGGCTATCATGCCTTTAATACCACGTGTCATGACTCCAGGCTATCATGCCTTAAGACCGTGGGCATTTTACAACACCGATGATGAGACCTAGGCATTCTGACGCACCTAGGATATTTAATCACTATTATACCATAATAGATCAATCTTAAGCACATATCCAACATGATATGAAAAGGATCAAATTTCTTCACGTGAAAACTTTTTATGGTGCAAAATACAAAGTGTTATTTTTTATTGTTTAAATTGTACTTTTCAATGCTAAATAGAGTATATATAAGACCAATTAAAATTTTAGCCTTTAAAACTTATTTCTTTTTCATATATATAGACATATATGAAGTTGATATCAACATAATTAGTTATCATAGATCTTCTTGTATTTTATATAAATCTCTTGTTGAAATGTTTCTGAAAAGTATAAGACTTAAACATTTGATTTGCACATTTCTTTTTACTTCTAATTACTTTACAACATACCCATTTTTTTTTTAATTATAGTCGACATTAATTTTCTATTTAAAACATTTTTTTTTTTTCATTTTCATTTTAAAGGGGTGCGGATGGACAGACAAACTCACACATCCCCTCATACTGGGCTATAGAATGAGCCTCTTAGCTCAACACCTACTCTAACTTGGACTATGCCTAACTCCTTTACACTTCAACACTTAGTCAATTGTCCAATTCAATCTTCTTATTCCAATTACTTCATTCAATAGTTATATAATTTTGTGATATCGTAAAACAACACAAGTAGTGGAAATAAGCATAAGTGTGATATCACAAATACAACAATGAAAAAGAGTATACAACTTGAGGGGGCAACTCCCAAAACACTCTTCTCCTTTTCTTCTTTTATTAACCTCATATAATTTACAACAGTTGACAAACAGCCAGTCATGCCCAACTCATGCGCTACCCAAGTACAAAGTTACAAAGGTGGAAATTGTTGGCCCAACACAATGCGCTTGCCCAGAAATGCCAAGTTGACAACTTAGGGCATGCCCCACCTAAGATTGGTTCCTTACCCAACAAAAACCTCAAAAATGGTGCCCCAAAATAGCCTATAAAACCAACTCTTGGCCGTGCTCAGAAACCTTCTCGCTTGAGAGAACTCTCTTGCTTCTCTGGCATGTCATAGCTATGATTTCCAATTTCTACAATGTGTGTCGTGTAGCTTTGCAATATCATACAACTCACATTTTCACAATATTGCAAACTTTACCCTTTTTTCTAATCTTCTCTGTGATCTCTTTGTCTTGGGAAAACTTGCTTACTCCCTCTTCCAAGTGCTGAGATCCTCTACTTATATGCATTCCTTCCCTTTGGTTAACTCTGGGTCGATGCCCCTCTAAATGTAGTTGGGTGTACCCCTTGCTAGGTGTGGGCGACCGTGGGTCGACTTATCATCACGTCATGTAGGCGCCACTTGTTGGATTGTCGTACCCCTTCCTGGGAATTTTTCCTCCATGTGCTCCATTCTACTCCTTTGTTACAATGATGTGTCTCCTTCTCCATCAGCACACTGCCCCTCATCTCACCCCATCACGCCCTCACTTTCCTTGTATGCCACGTCTCTACTTGTCGCGGAGCTAGGGCGTCCCACCTTAGTTGTCAATGTGCCTGTGGGTGTGGGCTTGCCAAGTCAAGTTGTCACTCTGTTGTGTGGGAAGGTGCACCCATCATCACATGCCCATTATATCTTACCCGCCAACGCACTACCATTATGCAGGTGCACCTACGGTGTGCGCCCCTCCAACTCGTGCATGTCGCCCCTATGTGGACCTAGGTGCCCCTCTTCCATGTGGGAACACTCATCAGATAGGTGCACTCATTGTGCCTCCATGTCGTTTCATCTTGGTTTCTCGACACAAAGTGAGCATGGCCCGTCATGGGCACCCTTTGGCCTTGGTGCTAGCTCAAGGCCCTAACATCCTCTGCCACTTTAAAATAGTTGTCATCCTCGACAAATAAAATCTACTTAGCAACCTCATCACCAAGTGCATTTGTCGCAAAGTGCCACCAGTTGTGATGACAATTGTTTATTCTGCATGAACTCCTTGCTTTAATGACAGAAATCTTAATTAAGGCTCATGACTTTGTCTGGATAAGAGTCCTCAATCTTATAGTCATTAACCACAACTCATTCTAATCCTCCACACCGCCCCAACTCATGGAAGGATTCTCCTTCCAACTCAGCTAAATGCTTTGGTTGCAACTCATATCATGCCAATCCATAACATACCATCATCATGTAAACTATTCCTTCTATAATCCAAATCAATTATGCCATGCATTCATGCACTTAGCTACCTCGTGACTCAAAATAATTGGGTGATCATTCGAAACATCACATCTAACTCCATGAGAATGCACCTACTCATGTCTTCATCGGTTTCCTTTTCAACTCTTTTTCACATCTTCAACTTTGATGAAGAATTTTTCCTATCTCCATGCATCAACCCTTCAACCAACACTTATCGTGCCATATCCAGATCCATGAAGAAAACTCCTTGTCATCGATGGTATGTTTTTCATTATCATTGTCAAAGGTGCAAGGAAAGTATTCACTCGCTTCATTGTCTCATCCATGTGTCGCCAATGGTCATACACCAACAACCTCCATGTCAATGAAAATGGTTAAGTCTCATCATACTCAACACAAGCCTAGTTTCTACCACCAAGGAACCTTTATCGTTGGAACGACCAACCAACTCAAAGGAATATCACTGCTATTGCATCCATCAAGTCACTCTCTATGAACACATCCCATGTTGTGCCCAATGTATATGCCCCATACTGCACAAAAGTCAAGTCAAAATTGACCTTAGCCCTCAATGAACCAAACACTCCAATACTGCCATCACATGAAGTCTTCATCGGTTGTAACTCTCTTCAAGTCGTCATAGTCTCCATTGAACCTTTTTCACCCAACACTCTAGGCAAGCACACTTTTCTCAGTTGCATGTCCCATAGGAATTTTCCTCTACCTTCTTCATTACATGAATGCCTTCATAGGTTTCCCATGTCTTCAAAAGAACCATGGCCTTGTTGTTCAAATGCAACCAACATCCATATTGGTACTTCTGCAAAAAAATATTCATACCACATCAACACACCTGTTCTGCATGACATCCTTACTTGGAACTTCTACTTGATGTCCATATACGACATCCTTTACAAGTACTTTTGATTGATTCCCCTGCATGAAGTTTTCCATGCATTTCTCTTCTACTCAATGCACATGACTTCAGTTACCCAGCTTGTCCACTTGACTATAAACAATGCAACCTCAACCATTACATTCTTTCCTTTTTTCATGTTAGCACCCTCAATCTCCTTACCCTCATATCGCCATTACAGATCCCTTCTATCATTGTTGCCTCCCCCACTAAAGTTTCACCAAATACTTCCCCTTCACCCAAACGAAGCTCCAATTGTGAAGTCCACTCACCCAAGTTTGCATCATGTCATCTTTCTCTATGGTGTGCCCTTCCTTCTTCTTTCCATGAGTCATGTCAGGCACAACCAAATCTCCATAGAGCTAAGCATGACTCACTCATCGCATAAGTTTATCATAATCGACCCTTGTCTAAGGCACTTGCACCTTCTGCTTTAAGGTTGAATATCACCCAAAAAGGTCCTGCAAAAATCATCCAACATATAATTAAACACAAACATACCTCAAACATCCATGTGAAAGTCACCTATCACACATTCCTCTCAATCAACAAAAGGGGAATCATCATACAAATTTCATCAACATCATATTTCTTCCATGGTTGCAATATGAATGAATCTAGTCGAACTTCTGCAAGCTCCATCTCACTAAGCTCTTCCTCTTTCATTGGAAAATTCAGAACACTTGTTCCTTCATGCATGTTCTTATGGCTAACTTCTTCCTTCAATGGCTACGACATGCCCAAATCTAGTTAATCTATGGTAGGAACCATCCAACCAAACTCTTTCTCTTTTGGTTGCATGTTCACAACAACTACGTCGCACATGACCATTGGACAAACTTACTCTCCATACATTGCAACTTATTCTTCATCCTGACGGTCAGTAGGTTCAACCTGCCCAACCAAGATGAAGAAGTTCACTTCTAACCCTATCTTCCAAAACTTCAAGTGCTTCTCACAACGGTGGCCTCTCCTCCTTCATGTGGCCCAACCTATCCATGAGGTGCATAATTCTATCATGATCCTCTTGCAAACCTACCATCATACTGCCCAACTCTTAAAAATATCATAGCCTTGATCGTAGTTCTTCAACTTCTTGCAAACTTCTCCAAGTGCCCACATTCACAAAGTAGGCTCTCATACCATCTTCTCATGTAGTGGGAAGATGTGTCCCTTCATCTAATCTTCAAAAAGCAGGCTCTGGAACCATTTTTCCGAGCCCCATGCTATGATTCCTTAAGACCACCATGGGTGTTGTGCGGCACCAATGATATTTCATTGTGATTATAAAAATACTCTAACCTAGACTATGCATGAACCCTTTAAACTTCAACACTTAGTCAATTTTCCAATTCGATCTTCTTATTACAATTACTTCATTCAACAGTTATATAATTCTCCAATATCGTAAAACAACATAAGCAGTGGAAATAAATAAAATTGTGATATCGAAAATACAACAATGAACAATAGTATGCAATGGGAGGGGGGAACTGCCATAACACTTTTTCCCTTTGCTTCTTTTATTAAATTAAAATACAATTTACAACAATTTACAAAGGTTTAGCCATGCCCAAACTCATGTGCTTCCCAAGTACAAGGTTACAAAGGTGGCAGTCATTAGTACAACCCAATGGACTTGCCCAAAAATTCCAAGTTCACAACATAGGGCATGCCTGGCCTAAGACTGGCACCTTGCCTAGAAAAGACCCCAAAATTGTTGCCCCAAAATAGTCCATAAAACCAACTCTTGGCCCTACCTAGAAACTAGCTCACTTGGGTGAGCTCTCCTCCTTTTGTGGCATGCCTTAGCGATGTGCACCCTGCATTTATGCAATATAGCACAACTCACATTTCTGCAATATTGTATAACCTCACCCTTTTCCGCAACCTGCTCTATGATCTGTTTTCCTTGTGAAAACATGATTGTTTCCTCCTCCAAATGTTGAGCCCCTCAACTCAAATTCATCCTTTCCATTTTATTAATTGTGAGTCGACACCCCTCTAATTGTTGAGTCCACTTACTCCTTGTTGTGCGGGAACCCCTTCATCGGTGGGTGCACCCCTCGGCTGACCTATCGTCGGTTTGAGTGGGCACAACTTGTTAGATGGGCACACCCCACCATGGGAACTCTTCCTCCATGTTCTCCATGTTATTTCCTTGTCACAATGTCGTGTTACCTACTAAATCATTGCGTTGCCCCTCATCTTGCCTTGTTCCACCCTCGCTTTCCTTGTATGCCACATCTCTTCCTGACACGACACCTAGACATCGAACCCTCGGTGTTGCCACACCTTTGGGTGTAGGCTTGATGACATGGGTCATTGTTGTGTTGTATGGGTGTGTGCGCCCATCGTGACATGCCTACTATGTCTTTCCCTATGCATCCACTGATGCTTCGCCATCATGTGAGTGCGCCCATGGTGCGTGGACCTCCAAGACATGCACGTTGCCCCTATCTGGACCTAGGAACCCATCCTCCATGTGGGCACACTCAGCACATAGGTGTACTCTTTGTGCCTCTAAGTCGGTTCCTTCTTGGTTTTTCAACACCAAGTGAACATGTGTTAACAGTTTAACTAGGAAATCCCTTCTACAGATAGAAGTGATCCCTCTAGTCTAATGAGTGGCTCTAGTAACAACCGAAATAGATACATGAAAAACTATCCTAGTTTAAATCATAATGACATGGGAGAGGAAATATGGCTTACCTGACTCCTATGCGATCACTTTTCAATGTCGATATTGATCTCCTCACTTCCAAGCTCGATCCTCACTATTATGTCGTGAACGAATACTTGCAAGAAAGATCAAACAAAGACAACAAAGAAGAAACATAGCATATGCATTGTAATGTAAACCATGTGACATATCAAGGAGCATAATACTAATCAAATAGTCATTTACATGCTTATGGAAAGTAAACATGCATTGTATTAATAATAAACAGAAGATGGAAGCATACAACCACTTCCTTGTTGTTGGAAGCCTCCTTCGGGATGGGTTTCCAAGTCCAAGCAAGACTTCTCAAAATCTCCTTTCTCCTTCACAAGTTGGCAGAAATTAGGCACAATTTAGTAGCATCATGACCAATCTAGTGTGACCAACCATTTGAGGGTATAAGGGAATGTATTTATAAGGAAGGAGATGTAGTTAGAGATCAAAAAAAGGGGGAAGAATGTCCACATATTAAGTGGAATATCCCTAAAGGTAGGATCAAGGACACAAAATGGGAGAACCTGACCATATCCTTACTCAACAATAACTAGCATGTCATTCTCATGGCTTCTAGCAAGAGAAGCCTCTGCTCCATTTTTGGAGAAACTGCCTGAAGAGGATCAGTGAAAAGTTTCATATCCAAAGTCATTCTTCCAGCACCACTCGCTCATTAGACCAAAGGGTACCAGAACAGGTTCTCATGCTAAAAGTAGCGTTGGGCTTGCCAAGAGGATTTTTTGGCATGATCTTCCACAATTAATTCAAGGCATTCCTTTTGCTTTTCTTCAAGGATGATCTAATCAATGTTTTTCATCATGAATTCATTGACAACTTTTGTTGCTTTTCCACATTTTGGGCAAATTTCGACAGCTCAGGGTATGAGACAAGGAGTCCGACAAATTACTGTATAACAACATGGCCTGTCATGGGCACCCATTGACCTTGGTGCCAATTTGGGGTCCTCACACCATGCCTATGACAAGTATAAAAAATGGAATATAATTTAAAATTCATAGGTAATTCATAATATCATCTAATAAATTACATAATATAGATGTGGATTTTTAAGGATAATTAAAAATATAATTATACTAATTTTAGTTTACACATCTGCATGACTAATTATTATTAAATTTAGATTATATTTGAAACTATGAGAGTACACTCTTTTTAATTATGAGTATTATTGTTTTTTGGTTCAAGCTTCACTTATGCTTATATTAGCTATGTTCATTAAAAGAACGTTTTATTTTGGCATGCCAGTGAAACTTTCTATCAGCTCCAATTTGTACTAGTTTTTTCTTCCTTTTCCTCCAAACTTTGTATTTTTCTTATTTTTTTCTTTTTCTTCAATTTATCTTATCCTTCTTCTACATATTCTTGCACTTCAATTAATTAAACTTTTATTTTGTAAGATAATAATATACTTTTTCATTTTCTTTCATATACTATTGCAATACCTTCAACAAATCTGATTCTTTCCTTCATTTCTTTTGTTCCTTTTTCCATACTCACTTTTCTCCTTCCCATACTTGGGCTTTCCATGTCATTCTTCAAGAAAAACTAATTAAACCCCATAATAAAATTCAAAATTTCATTACTAAGGTAGGATATGTTAGCATAATATAATTAACTTTCATAATCTAAGTTATTCTAGAGTAAGTTAGGTAGGGTGGGTTATTATAAGAAAGTATAATAAGCTATGTAATTTAAGGTAAGGTAGGGTAGATTCATGTATATTATGGTAGGTTGGATAAGATAGATTAATGTAGGATAGGATAGGATAGGAAATTGTAGGTTAATGTGAGTTACACAAATCAAAATCAAGGCAATGGTAGTCAAGAAGAGGATAGTTTAGATTAAGGGTATGTTGAGCTAGGTTGGTTAAGATAGGTTATGGTCAGGTAGGGTAGGCTTGTGAGGTCAAGCTAGAATAGTTTTAAGGTAGTTCAATGTAGTATATGGTGTAGAGTAGACTACAAATGATAGGTTAGGTTAGGATATGATATGTTAGTGTAGGATAAGGATGTGGGGGGAGGCATATGATAAGGTAGGAAAGGCCTAGGGTGTTTTATGTTACCGTAAGATAGGTTAGGGTAGATTAGTCTATAGTGGGAAGCTTACGCTAGGTTGGAAAGTTTTGATTACAAAAATTATAGGCTAGTCTAGGGTTAAATTAACTAATATCTATGTGCTAGGTAAGGGCATGGACAATCTATGGTAGAGTAGGTTAGGTAAGATGAGGTAGGTTAGTTGTGGATATAGTACATCAGGGTAAGTATGGTAGTGAAGGGTAGGATAGGTTAGCTTAGGTTATGTTAGTGGTAGATAATCTAAGGTATCAAGTGTTAGGTTAGTGTATTCTAAGATGTGTTATACAAGCCTAAGCTATGGTGGGTAAGGGTAATCTAATAAAAGGTATATTCGTATAAAGTAGAGTAGGCTATGAAAGGATGGATTACTTGTAGAACATTCTAGGATATGGTATATTAGAATGTGCAATATAGGGCATGAAACAAGTATTCCATGGTAGGGTATTTTAGGTTAAATAGGATAATTTAATAGAGGATAGAGTAAAGTAGCTAAGGTATGTTCAGGATGGGTAGGAAAAATAAGGATATCATAGGATAATGTGGGGTAGATTAAATTAAGATATCTTAATAAAGGTTTTGGGTCAACTGAATTTCATATATTCTTAAACCACTTAGCTTATTTTTTTCTCTATTTTGCTACTTTCTAAAACTCAAGTTCAGCCTTTTGACAAAATTGGATGATTTTTTTTCTTTTTCTTTCAAGTGGTTTGAGTTCATCAAAGATTACATCAAGTTTCACCTATGGCTTGAGAAACAGTGACCCAAGGGCATCTAAGCTATCAAAATCACTCGAGGATCACACCCAACATGTGCCACACCAACTCTTGAAATGAATGGATTTTTTCCTGTGGAGTTTCAAATTGGTGACCTTCACATCACGGATTGACTTCACATTACAACCCATCATTTTCTATTCTACACCCTATGGGTTAATCAACCTCAAGTTCAACCTTTTTGACACAATTGGAAGAGTTATGATACCAAGTAATATTGGATTCACTATTAACATATTGATAGGCATTTAGATGTGTGTATAAGGTAATTACATGATATTTTTCCATTATCGTAAGTGTTTTTAGAACTTCATTTCAATATGTTGTTGTGGAGGCTTTAAGACAAGTATTACTTACAAAATATGTAGATCTACTATCTACTATAGAGGCTATGAATTGGGTATTGGCTACAAAATTTACAATGCAACAATCATGGGAATAACAATCATAACAATTGGTTCCAAAACTGATAATGTCCTTTCCACCCAAGAAGCTAAGGATTCATGTCGATTATTTGTAGTTGACTTGTTGAAGGCAGAAGGAATAATTTAACGTTTTATTCGTGGCAACGAAAAAAGTATATTTTGTAATTTATGGATGATATAAATTCAAATCAATTATTGGAACACAACTTTTATTCTAATTATATAACATGTGCATGATGTATAAATTGGCTCTGTGTTAAAATAAAATGAGGCAATTATTTTATTCTGATACTCAAACTATTAGTTGAAACATAGTTGTTTTTACTATAGAAGAGTAGTTGATGTCAACTTCCAAATTTAATTGTGATTAAAAGTACTCCTTTCACTACTAAATCTTTCCTAAATGACACTCATTTCTGGGGACACAATGCAATCTAGGAAATAATCATCCTTAGTGTATTAGTTAGATTGTTAATCCATATCTTTTTGTGATAGATAGGCATTATTACCATTGAAATTTTATGAACGAGAAACCAAATCCAATCATGTTTCACTCTTGTGTATACAGTATAACTATTGTAGATATAAACTAATCTAGGTGGCTTTCTATTTATTTGAATTGTTTGTTAATTATTCATTCTTTAGTTTATTTAGCTGTCATTTTCAATCTTCATTTAAGTAGATATCCTTCTCTTATCTAGTCTCCACTAATACAATTTATAGATACATATATAAGTTGATGACTTGCTACCTTGTTTTATGTTTATGTTATTTATTTTACCTTTATATATCAATCTCCTTAATCCTATTTCACACTTAAAATAATTGCATAAGTTGTAAAATACACTCTACAATCCGTAGGCCCTACTAAGTCAAAAAGAGGGTAGTTACTAAATTTACCCAACCTCGAAGGTTCCAGTCATGGGGACATGTTCTATTTTTTCTAATATTTTTAAAAATATTCAAAAATGAAAATGGAGAACACCATTGTGTTTGTTTCATCAAGACCTTTCCAATAGTGTGAAATTTTCTTCAATCTGACTCTCGGATCAAAATATATATTTATTTAAATTTTTTTGTCTATCAACTTATTCCTAGTGAAGTTGGCTTTCCACGTCACACATACGTGGTACCCATGTGGGTTTCTTAGTCATAAACCACACGTAAGTTGCTGACTCGTTCATGATGCTCAATGCTCAAATGATTCCAATTACACATGGATATTATCTATAAAATATACATATTATTATAGTATAAACCCCTCACACACATTACCAATCAACACTATATTAAGTCAGGTAGGGTCCTTCAGGTCATGTCATCCCAGGGATAAAATCCGAATAGTTTCTCTTCAGGTCCTTTTACAAAAATGTTGGGATGCCTTGAATGGGTATCATTGATGTGATGGCGAGTACCCTATCCACATATAACTTTAATATAATTCCCCACAGCTACTAATGAGCCCTTGTATTGCAACAATAATGTTGTAACTTCCAAGGCTACCAACTTAAATTATCAAGCCGAGGTTCATACAAGCTTAAGAGGTTTCGACACTATATGTTTAGCATATAATGCATCCTTCGTTCATTGATATGATGTAATCGAGTGAATATCTTGAAATATAACCTAAAATAATTGTAGAAATGGAAGTGATACTTTCTCAAATGTAAACACTAATCCTAATTGCAAAAATGGAAATTAAACGCTATCCTAATTGTAGGATGTGAAAGTTGCATTGAAAAGTGAAACTAGTCTTAACTTAAGAATAAAGAAAGTAAACTAATCTAAAATGCATGAGGAGAAGATAATAGAATCAATCACATCATTACAAATAATATATATCCATTGATAGAGTTCATTATATACTTTATGTGGTAATCAAGAAAAAATATTATTGTGTTATCCAATTCATAAATCTGTCCATTAACCCAAATTGTTGAGATGTGTTGCAAGAGTAAAAAGGAAAATACTAATTGGTATTTGGTCTTCCCCAATAATGTATTTAGATACTAGTGTCATTATTCATCTATAATAATTCATATTTTCCATGGATATCAAAACTTATAAATGAAAGTGATGCTACAGTTTTGGTGCAGGTGATTGTTATTGGAGGCCTGTTATGCTACATGAGCGAGAATCTTACTAAATGCCCAAGTAAATTAAACAAAAATATGACATATTCTTTTTTTTAGTAATTAGGATTTCTTAAGCACACATTCCAAATGGAATCACTCCAAAAGACCTTAGTTAACATGTGCTGAAAAATAGCAGAAAATTACTACTCTAAAAACTACAAACTCAAGAAATAGTGAGCTAGTTATCTTATCAAATGCCTAACCTAATAAAGTGAAAATTAATTGGGGTAAATTTTGTTATTAACTTGAATTATCTCATGGCCTAATACAAGTGTAATAAACTCAATTGAATCTCATCGACATGTTCTAAAAAATAGCATAAAATTACTCTTGATTTGCTACAAGGGACTTCTAGAAATTTTAGATTTATGATATTAAACCAATGCAAGTAGCTCAATGATGAAGATGAATTTTCAAACTTGTTCTAAGGATGAACCATTCTTGTGACTCTTTAAATAACCTACAAAAAAGTTTACTTCAATAATATAACCCAATCGTACAACAAAAGAATCATCAATACTAAATGCAGAAATAGGAAATACAAGAATAAGAGATGCATGTGAATAAGAAGTGAAAAGAAGAAAATAAAATTATAAAAAAGGGTTATGAGGCTCCTTGGATGGCCATGCCCAAGGATAATCAGAGCCCTATGAAGGATACCAATATTTGCAAGCTAAAAATCACACCAAAATTCATTATTTGAATCCATCGAAGTACATGCTTGCTAGAAATGAAAGTGGAGCTGCAAAAATACATGTTTTCTCGACAAGAAGACTAATAAATTCCCACCTCTAGAGGAAAATTCGAATTGGAACTTATAAAAAATTATGATGAAGCATTTTGCTTGAAAGGAGAAATTCTTCCTCTGAAAAATCTCTCAAATAGTGGATCTGGTTCCCAACACTAGGAATCTACATTAAATGAAAAGGAAGACATTCCTAGATTTTCTCAATCACTGGAGCTCCAAAATTTGTGAAATAATTTTGCAATATCATGTTGATTTATTATCCAATATTGATACTCTTGTAGTAGGGAGAAAGTCCCTAAATTATCTCATCCTCCAAATATTCATAATCAACCCAATATTCTCACAATTTTCTACAAAAATAGATAATATTAGCCACATAATAAGAAAGGATAAAACAAATTCCTAAGTACCCATTAATACTAAAAATTAACTCTATGATTTGCAAGTAAGGGGGTCAAATACATGTTTTAAGTGTTAATAAATACTCGTCTCCCCCTACTGAAATTGTTGCTCACCCTTCAGCAAACTAGCCTTATTCCTCTTTCCTTCCTTTGTCATGGTTTCCTTTGGTATCTTCTTGATGTATTAGGCATTTGTACAAGTGGTTTCTATTGGAAATAATACTGAGAAGGGGGGTGAATTAGTATTATCAAATTCTTTTCAATATACCTTCCAGATTTATACTTTAATTTATTCTTCAAATATTGATCATTAGATTGTATGTCAGTACCATATAATAATGAGCAAGAACAAGAAAGACATATAATCACACCAAGGAACACCAAATATAAGGTGGAAACCCAATGTGGGTGAAAACCACTTGTTGTAATATGTCTCTATCTTCTTTCAATTAGACACTTCTTTACAATGATTTTGTACTGGTGCAGTCCTTTACCAGTACGCAGGTTGCAACCTGCACAGAGCTACAACCCTCTCTCTTTTTCCAGTCTCTCCTGGAAGAGAGCTATAACCCCCTTTGCTCTTTTTACTTCTTTAAGGACCACGTTTCATTAATTTTCAAACTGGATCCATGGACATCAAATAATCAACAAGTGCATATGAATCAACCAAACTCCTTATATAATCAACCAATGAATCACCCAATTTCTCAAAATGCTGTAAACAGAAAGGCAATACCAGTAAACTAAACCCAAAACTCTGTAGCAAATAGATAAAAAGGTAGCCAACAAATACTTCAAGGAAAAGTCTGCAACTTGACCAATATAAACCTGCGGATATCTGCAACTCTTCTGTGTCTAGACTGCGCAGATCCGCACCTAATCTTCCTGTGCTTTGCGTACTTCTGCTCAGATCCGCACCTGAACTCTCTGTCTGTCAGCGTACCTCCGCACTATGACTTCTTCTATGCTGCGTACCTAGCACTGAGCCTTCTGCTTCTTTGCGTACCCCACGCACTTCACCTTCTTCTGTGCTGCGTACCCCGCATTGTGCCTTCTTCTGTGCTGCGTACCCCCGTACTGAGGTTTCTTCTGCACTACGTACCCCTGCACTCATGCCGTGGATCGCCTATGAACTTTTGATTAGGGCCAAAATAACAGTCCTCCAATGTGCCACAAATAGTCAGATCCATAGATCTGATCATGCACCCAAGAGATCACGACTTGTCAATAGATTTGCCTTAAGGTTTACTGAATTATCCTTGATTTAGATCTAGCTATCACTCACCATCCGATCACAAGTATTCCAGATCTAGATCACGTTAAGATATTCAACCCATAAGTCTCTCTTCCAAATGATCTCCTTCCCGTTTTTTATAGGCAAGCCTTTCACAATACCACGGTCCAAAACCATAATGACACAATACCATGAACCCAATACCTTGGATCAATATTTATAGATGCAAAACCACGAACCAAAACCATAGGATCAAATATGTCGGGCTAAATACCATGAACTATTCATAAAGATTCCAACGTGCACGTGCTTTTCTGCATTGGAGTGAGTGAAACTGGGGTCCGCACCTTCGGAACAGAGAACCTATGTGTCTGCATATTCTCTTAGGATCACCTGCGGGTATCTCATTTTCCATGATTTTGAGTGCCTGAACTGAGATCTGCCACATGAGTGAGTTGCCATCAAGTACAACACCTATACCATAGAGCCAAACCAGAATCATAATGCCAACAATCTCCCCCTTTG
>APFE031544783.1:0-12394 GCA_000404065.3 Pinus taeda
CTACCATACACTAAATAATTATTGATAACTAAATTAAACGATAAATTAATTTCTTTAGAAAATTTTTCCTTTTTATATGTCATGTCATGTAAAAAAAATTAAAACAACTAATTTGAATTTCCTATTCTCACCATGCTAATATGCATTTCGGGTTCTTGATAAGGTAATTTTTGGATTTGAATTTTTGTTGAGAAAATATATGTTGGCTTCTGCCTTTACAAATAGAAAGTCTCCTTTCTAGATTTAAACCTATAAGTTATTAAAAAATCCATATTCTTAATTATTAAATCACTTAAATTACATTCTAATTTTTGTATAATTATTATTATTAAAATTTTAAAATAAACTAAAAAATTTATATGAAAATTGTCCTTTTCAAATGGATCCAAACTATCTAAATTTCAATCAAAATTTATGCTTACGAAAATAGATTGCAGCGATTAATAAGGTTTAATTATATTATAAAAAAATATTCCAGCTATTACATTATTTATTTTGGATTTTGAACATCATTATCGGAACTAATGGGGCACATGCTGCATGACAGTGGAAGTAAGAATAGTTGGAACTCGAGAACTGTCACGTTATAATATGTACATAATTTTTTTTTTTACATGAGTAACTAAACATTTCCTAGACCATAATATATCAATGTATAAGCCACGCGTGATGTGATTATTCAAGAATTTGACTTATATACTTATGTAATAAAGTTACAGCATGTATATAAGACCTTTTGCCTTGACACACTCATATACTATTGTATAACACGCACTTTATGATCATCACAATCAATAGTCACTTGATTTACAATATTAGCTGTACTCGATTACATGTACAAATAAACATTCGGCTTCCTAGCTAATTATCAAAGGTTTTCTTATATATGTATGGGTTTCATTGTTGTGGCGGTCACGGGGTTTACTGCCACGACAGATCCCGGTTACCAAGGGCTGGCACAACCTTAATTGCGATCTGATAGGCGATCAACTCGAGACTGGATTACCTTGCTCTTTGAGATATATGCGTACAGTAAGGTACTATCTTTTATAGCACTGGCTTACTGTGGTTCATCCACCTGGCATGATCCACGGCTCACATTGTTCTGTCATGTGCGGTGGCGTGAACAAGTGTTACGAGGCTGGCTCCTCGATCTTACCAATCTCGTGCCCAAACCCTTCCGGATCCTTCTCCATGATCGAACGGTGGTGGCAGTCTTACCCAGATCAAAGGCCGAGACTATGCCACGAGGCAGGGTCTTGCATGGGATATTTAAGGTTCTTTTTGTATTGGTTGGTTATTATTTTCATTCAGGGTCGAGTGCTTGGCTGCTGCAGTCCTCGGCTCTACTGTGCTCGGCAGAGGACTTTACAGATCCTCACCGCACCAGGGTTCCACCTTCTACTAAGGCATAAGGAACCTCTACAACCTACTGCTCAGGTTAAGTCGAGCTTCGAAGAACAGTTTAGCTTTTACATTTAAATGCTTTTGATCTCATTTCGGTTAATATGTTTTCTGAGTCTTCGGTCTCCATGATTTTTGCAGGGAAGGCCTTTGGCGTCCAGATAGCGTTTGGGAGAGACTCCGACTCCCCGACCTCGGCCATCCTGCCACAGGTATGAGCACATCCTCATTCTTAGAGTTTGTTTTCGGTCTTCTCATCTCGGAACAGTGGCTAATCCTCTGTTCTGCTAAACAAGGATGCCGAGTTCCTTGCTTTCGATTCCTTCCTCCGCTATACGACCAGGGTTTTCATATTACGAACCTGTATGGTTCAATCCTTCGTCTGTTAGTTTACTGTGTTTTAGTCTTTGGTATTCAGGCTTTGTTTAAAGACTCTTGTTATGACGGCCTCCGTCTAGGCTTTGTTCACTGAGTAATTGTATATTTGCACAGTTTATCATCTATTTGGTTGCTCGACTCACGGCATACTGTTATTCAAATACAGTATTGACTTTTATTAAGCTGTCCATTGGGATTATGTTCATTTCGAGCTCGTTTGTATATTGCAAGTATTTGATTTGATTAAGCTTCTGTATTACCTGTTCTCAGTATAAAAGCATTGTTCCTTTTTATCAATATTGAGTCCGTCTATGAGTTACAGGTCCTTGATATGGTTTAAGCTCTGTTATAAACTAGTTTTCTTGATATACGATTCGATACCCAAATTTATTTGCTATGCTTCGACTATGGCACTCCGGCCGTCTCGAATAAGCTTCAGCCCAGCTCATTTAACTTCTTCTGAGCGAGGGTTTTACTTAGCAGGCTTTAGCTGAGACTGTTTGTAACCGCGGTTACCATACAGTCATCAGCATACCTATTTCTTTTAAGTTATATATATAAATTCTGAATGCGTATAATCTGTGTTGTTAAGCCGCGCATGTGAATATTGTTACAGTGGTCTAGTTCTCTGACTCTGAGGTTCTTGCGAGCCTTTGGGGTTTAATGTGCATATACAATCTTTTGTTTGATGAATAAGGCAATATCTTCCGGGGTATATGTATACGGGGTTTGCGAGACTTACCAGTCCCGTCCTACAAACTAAATGTCATAATGTTATGAGCATAATACATTCTCTTGCACATAGTGTCTGTTTTGTTCCTTTCGATTTTTTCTGTAATAAAGAATTCTGTTTCTTTTCCTCGGCATGTAAATCTAAATAGGGTTTTCTTACAGTATCACCTCTGTAATAACAAAACTTATTTATTCAGCTCTTCTACTGTTGTTTTCTGACTGAGATATGCAAGGGTTTTAATATTCATTGCTTCAGAATGCAGTGTCTCGGTCTCTGTCTAAAATGCAACAGCTAGTGTTCTTTCTTATTTTCTGCTATGAATGACAGTCAAAGAGTTTACACTGTACCAATCTTTCTAGCACAGAATAGTGTATCTTTTAGCATAAATCCACACCAGAGACAACTCAATAAGTAAATGTACACATAGTAGGCCATACCTGTTCCTGTACAAACCTACTTGTAATGCTTGTCAATCCACCCGTCCGTAGGAAGAGTTCTTCTTTGACCTTCCACCCCCAAGCACTTGCAGGTCCTACTCGACCGCAATTACACTGGTCTCGCCAGTAAACGCTATCTGATCCTAACCAGACATAGCGTACACAGGAAAATTCTTTTCCTCTTATGCCATTTGATCCTAACCAGACATAGCATGAATATTTCCTTTCTTCTCTGCCATCTGATCCCAACCAGACTTGGCATTTCCCCCTTTTTCCTCTGGGGTCTCAACTACCTCAAGGTATTTAGGGTTCCATTGTAACTGATTCCTCAGTTACTAACCATGATTAATCATAACTCAGTTCAAATAGTACCAACACAATTGTTTTTCATTAACATAAAATTAATAACAGGATTATATATCTTTTTCAAATAAAGTCTTTGTTCAATAATTACTTTTACTATTTACTAACATTAACTTTTCACAAGGGATGTTACATCTCCCCCTCCTGAAAGTCTACATCGTCCCGATGTTGCTGTTCATCCAAAAACAGTCTAGGATAAGTATCCCTCATCATTTGTTCATCTTCCCAGGTGGCCTCTTCAGGCCCAAAGTGCTTCCACTGCACTTTAACCTGGCTGATGACCTTTTTCCGCAGCTCGACTCTTCTCCGATCTAATATGTTCACTGGTTCAACCAGGAACTCTCCTTCCGGTTCCACCTGAAACACATAACAATTAAATCAGCTGCTTACTAGTATTTTATTTCAGTTTACATTATATAACAGTCTTCCCTTACCTGAATGTCCTGCCAACTTATTATATGCCTAGGGTCATACACATATCTCTTTAAAACTAATACATGGAAGACATTATGAACCCGAATATGGCTGGGTAGGGCGAGCTGATAAGCTACCAGTCCTACTCATGCCAGAATTTGGAATGGTCCACAAAAACGCGGTGCCAATTTGGCACAGGCATTCCATTGGAGGGTACTTTTCCTAGCTCGAATTGTGATGTACACATGTTCACCCACTTGGTACTCTTTAAATGTTCTCTTCTGATCTGCAAAATTCTTCTGCCTGTCCTGTGCCATCTTTAGATTAGCTCGAACTTTTTTCACCATGACCTCCATCTCTTCCAACATCTCAGGACCCAGCAAGAATTTGTCCTCCGGTCCACCCCAACTGGAGGGTGTGCGGCATTTCCAGCCGTAGAGTACTTCGAATGGGCTCATCTTCAAGGATGAGCAATAGCCATTGTTATAGGCGAATTCCACTAGGTGTAGATACTCCTCCCATCGCGTAGGTTGCTGCATCACATAAGACGTCAGCATGTCCTCCAACACTTGATTCACTCGCTCAGTCTGTCCGTCAGTTTCCGGATGATATGCGGTGCTGAAGCTCAATTGAGTTCCTAGACCTTCAAATAAGGTCCTCCAAAAAGCTGAGGTGAACTTAACATCACGATCATATATTATTACTTTCAGCAACCCATGAAGTTTAAATATATTTTGCATAAAAATGTTTGCGATTTGAGCTGCACGATAAGTGGATTGAACCGGTATAAAGTGAGCTGACTTGCTGAGTTTATCCACTACCACCATTATAGAATCATTATTCTTTTTGGATTTCGGCAAACTGGTAATAAAGTCCATGGTTATGGTCTCCCATTTCCATTCTGGTATGGGTATTGGCTGTAGTAGTCCTGCAGGATGCTGATGTTCAGCCTTCACCTGTTGACACTCCAAACATCCTTCTTCATGCCTGGCCAGTAATACTCCTTCCTTAGTGAGGTGATTAATTTCTGGTAACCAGGATGTCCTGCATAAGGACTTCTAAGATTTTCATCCAGAATCTTTTCTTTAATACTGCTCTGATTGGGTATGTAAATCTTCTTCTGATAGCACAAAATGCCGGCTGTATTCAAGGTATAACCTTGTTGTATGGAATGGGTATCTGAATTCTGCACTAAATGCTTCTTTTGCAAATAAATCTGATCTTGCGCCGCAGCCTCCTCAATCTCTTTGTCAAGAGTGGACCATCCTTGACTAATACCAATCTCATAAATGCAATGCACTTTTCGGCTCAGTGCATCAGCTACTCTGTTCTCCTTTCCTTTTAAGTGTTTAATTTCGAATCAAAATTTCCCAAAAAGTCCACCCATCTTGCTTGTCTTGCGTTTAAAGTAGGTTGACTAAAGTAACTAGTCAAGCTGTGGTGATCCGTCATTAACAAAAATTTCCTCCCTACTAAATAATGGCGCCACATCTTCAAAGCATGGATCATAGCGGTTAATTCCAGATCATAGGCAGAATATTTCTGCTCATGTTCTTTTAACTTTCTGGATTCATAGGCAATCACTTTACCTTCTTGCATTAGCACTCCACCCACGCCCTCCTTACTGGCATCTGTACAAACTACATACTCCTTTTCGGGATCTGCCACACACAACACTGGTGCTGTGGTAAGTAAATGTTTGAGCTATTCGAAACTCCGTTGACAGTCTGCTGTCCATTTAAACACTTTTCCCTTCTTTTGCAAGGAGGTAATAGGGTAGACAACTCTAGAAAAACCTTCTACAAACTGCCGGTAATATCCAGCCAGCCCCATGAAAGATTGAATATCTGCCACATCCTTGGGTGTAGGCCATTCCATTATAGTTTTAATCTTTTCGGGGCCTACAGCTATACCTTCCTTCATAATAATGTGGCTCAAATACTGGATCTGTTCTTTATAAAAATCACATTTGCTGAATTTTCCATATAACTGATGCTCCCTTAAAGTCTGTAATACTATCCTTAAATGTTCCTCATGCTCCTTCATATTCCGGGAGTATATAAGTATATCATCAATGAAGATCAATCCAAATTTGTCTAGGTATTGATGAAATACACTATTCATCAAACACATGAATGTTGCAGGTGCATTGGTTAATCCAAAAGGCAGTACCACAAACTCGTAGTGTCCGTAACGAGTACGAAAAGTTGTCTTGGCTATGTCCTCATCTTTGATTCTGATTTGATGGTAACCCGATCTTAAATCGATCTTTGAGAAGATTGTCGCCCCCTTTACCTGATCAAACAGCTCGTCAATGCGGGGTAGTGGATATTTGTTCTTAACTGTCAGTTTATTCAGTTGTCTATAGTCTATGCACATTCGCAGAGTCCCATCTTTTTTCCTCACAAATAGCACAGGGGCTCCCCAAAGAGAGACACTGGGGCGGATATACTTCTTTTCCAGCAGCTCTTGCAGTTGCATTTTTAACTCAGTTAACTTCGGCACACTCATCTGATAGGGTGCTCGGGACACTGGGGCTGCTCCGGGTATCAGCTCAATGGTGAAGTCTAAATCCCTTTTGGGCGGCAGCCCTGGAATTTCTTCAGGAAATACATCTGCAAAATCTTGCACTACTGGTATATCTTTAACAGTTGCAACCTTATCCACAGAATCTGCAAACCCCACTTGTACTGCATAAATCTGGCACTTATTCTAGATACACTTAACCAGCTGTGAGGCTGTGATCGGCCGAATCTGCACTGGTTTCTGGATGCCTTGAATCTCTTTTCCCACACCCAGTTCATCTCGGTAAGAGATTGTTTTTGCTTTACAATTAATTACAGACCACCGCCACTCCAACCAATCCATTCCTATCATCACATCATAGGAACCAAGAGGGAGTACATTTAATTCAGTTGTTATTGTTTGGCCAACTAACCTTAATGGACAGTTGCTGACTTTGGTTAGTACTCGTCTTTTGACCCCAGTGGCCAGCTATACTAGCCAAGGGCTTTTAAACTTAGTGGTTTGCAAACCACAACTTTCTACAACTTTGGGACTTACATAGCTTAAAGTAGCTCCTGGGTCTACTAAACTAGAAACAGTTCAATCAAAGATCTTACCTTCAAACTCTATCATGGTTGGCTGATAATCAGCGTGTCGATCCTCCAGTGCTGCATTTATTCTGGGCATGGATCGAGCCACATCTCCTACCGTTGAAGCTTCGTAGATCTGGGACAACTGATCGTTGTCCTTCCGATGAGGGCAGTTTCTAATATAATGGGGTCCTCCACAAAACCAACACTGAACAGGTGGCCGAGCTGAGCCTTCATTGTCCAATCTAACTTGTTGTTCACTATATTTGGATTCTGCAGGAGGTTTGAATTTGTTCTGATTTTTAGTTGGAATTTTAGTATTGGCTCCTTTCGAAAATCCTTTTTGAAAACTGCTGTGTGCTCCCTTACTACCCATAGGCATTTTACTGCCCCGCTTATCTGTCCAACACTTTCCAGAATTTTCTCCTTTTGATTTGTTCTGTTGATAACACAGTCTTGCCTTCCGAATTGCTTCATCCATGGTTTTCGGATTATCGAACTCTATCCTTTCTCGCATTGTCAGAGGTAGGCTACTAACAAATCTTTGTACCTTAGCCTTCTCTTCATGAATATAGGGCACGTAACGAAGCAGGGTTGTGAATTTAGTTACGAACTCGTCAATTGTCTACTGTCCAAGCCGCAGATCATGAAATTCTCGCGCTTTTTCATCATAAAAGCGTTCTGTCAGATACTTCTCCTTGAAGTATCTTTGAAACATTTCCCATGTCACATCTTGTTCACTCACTCCCCGCACCATCTTGACCTCCTCCCACCATAGCGTGGCTTTGGCCTGTAGCTGTAATATAGCCAGCCTTGCCTTAAGATGATGATCATATTCATACACTTGAAAATACTTATTCATGTTAATTAACCATGCCTCTGCAGCTTCTTCTGATTCCCCGTCGAAATGAGGTGGTTTAATTTTCCGAAACTCCCCTTGCAGTTCCATCCGGGGTCTTTTTGGGGTTTGATATTAAGAAGCATTGACAGACTTCTCTCCTCGTGTCTCCCCTCTATCCTCTGCTTCCTCTTGTTCAGTGTGATTGCTCTGTTCATCTGTTATTTGTGCTTGTTCAGGCCTCGGATGTGACTGTTGTTGATGTTGTTTATCAGATAAGCTTTTCAAAATTCTCTCTTATTCTATATTTAGTCTTGCGTTATCTGCACGCAACCGAGCCATTTCGTCCTTCAGTTCCTGAACTGTTCTCAGGAGTGTCGAATCAGCATTGCAGTCTTCTGCTCGCAGTTGTACCCAAATCTCAGGATTTCCCTGAGGTTTCCCCTCGTTATCAGGTTGATTCAAGTTTCCATAGGGAGCGCTATTTTCTCTCCTCATTCTGCTGCTACCTGTTTCAGGATAACTCATTAAATAGATAAAATTTATTTTCGTCACACTCTCAGCTTTTGTCATGACATTGTAAGTTTATTTTGCTGCATAACTCAAAATCCTCCCAAGGGTCACAGAGTTGTAAACCTGGGCTCTGATACCATATTGTCATGCTCTAATATGTACATAATTTTTTTTTTTACATGAGTAACTATACATTTCCTAGACCATAATATATCAATGTATAATCCACGTGTGGTGTGATCATTCAAGAATTTGACTTATATACTTATGTAATAAAGTTACAGCATGTACATAAGACCTTTTGCCTTGACACACTCATATACTATTGCATAACACGCACTTTATGATCATCACAATCAATACTCACTTGATTTACAATATTAGCTGTACTCGATTACATGTACAATAAACATTCGGATTCCTAGCTAATTATCAAAGGTTTTCTTATATATGTATGGGTTTCATTGTTGTGGCGGTCACGGGGTTTACTGCCACGACAGATCCCAGTTACCAAGGGCTGGCACAACCTTAATTGCGATCTGATATGCAATCAACTCGAGACTGGATTAACTTGCTCTTTGAGATATATGCGTACAGTAAGGTACTATCTTTTACAGCACTGGCTTACTGTGGTTCATCCACCTGGCATGATCCACGGCTCACATTGTTCTGTCATGTGCGGTGGCGTGAACAAGTTTTACGAGGCTGGCTTCTCGGTCTTACCAATCTCACGCCCAAACCCTTCCGTATCCTTCTCCATGATCGAACGTTGGTGGCAGTCTTACCCAGATCAAAGGCCGAGACTATGCCACGAGGCAAGGTCTTGCATGGGATATTTAAGGTTGTATTGGTTGGTTATTATTTTCATTCAGGGTCGAGTGCTTGGTTGTTGCATTCCTCGACTCTACTGTGCTCGGTTGAGGACTTTACAGATCCTCACCGCACCAGGGTTCCACCTTCTACCAAGGCATAAGGAACCTCTACAACCTACTGCTCAGGTTAAGTCGAGCTTCGAAGAACAGTTTAGCTTTTACATTTAAATGCTTTTGATCTCATTTCGGTTAATATGTTTTCTCAGTCATCAGTCTCCATGATTTTTGCAGGGAAGGCCTTTGGTGTCCAGACAGCGTTTGGGAGAGACTCCAACTCCCCGACCTCGGCCATCCTGCCACAGGTATGAGCACATCCTCATTCTTAGAGTTTGTTTTCGGTCTTCTCATCTCGGAACAGTGGCTAATCCTCTGTTCTACTGAACAGGGATGTCGAGTTCCTTGCTTTCGATTCCTTCCTCCGCTATACGACCAGGGTTTTCATATTACGAACCTGTATGGTTCAGTCCTTTGTCTGTTAGTTTAGTGTGTTTTAGTCTTTGGTATTCAGGCTCTGTTTAAAGACTCTTGTTATGACGGCCTCCGTCTAGGCTTTGTTCACTGAGTAATTGTATATTTGCACAGTTTATCATCTATTTGGTTGCCCGACTCACGACATACTGTTATTCAAATACAGTATTGACTTTTATTAAGTTGTCCATTGGGATTATGTTCATTTCGAGCTCGTTTGTATATTGCAAGTATTTGATTTGATTAAGCTTTGGTATTACCTGTTCTCAGTATAAAAAGAATTGTTCCTTTTTATCAATATTGAGTCCGTCTATGAGTTACAGGTCCTTGATATGGTTTAAGCTCGGTTATAAGCTAGTTTTCTTGATATACGATTCGATACCCAAATTTATTCGCTATGCTTCGACTATGGTGCTTCGGCCGTCTCGAATAAGCTTCAGCCCAGCTCATTTAACTTCTTCTGAGTGAGGGTTTTACTTAGCAGGCTTTAGCTGAGATTGTTTGTAACCGCGGTTACCATACAGTCATCGGCATACCTATTTATTTTAAGTTATATATATAAATTTAGAATGCGTATAATCTGTGTTGTTAAGCCACACATGTGAATATTGTTATAGTGGTCTAGTTCTCCGACTCTGAGGTTCTTGCGAGCCTTTGGGGTTTAATGTGCATATACACTCTTTTGTTTGATGAATAAGGCAATATCTTCCGGGGTATATGTATACGGGGTTTGCGAGACTTACCAGTCCCGTCCTACAAACTAAATGTCATAATGTTATGAGCATAATACATTCTCTTGCACATAGTGTCTGTTTTGTTCCTTTCGATTTTGTCCGTAATAAAGAATTTTGTTTCTTTTCCTCGGCATGTAAATCTAAATAGGGTTTTCTTACAGCATCACCTCTGTAATAACAAAACTTATTTATTCAGCTCTTCTACTGTTGTTTTCTGAATGAGATATGCAAGGGTTTTAATATTCGTTTCTTCAGAATGCAGTGTCTTGGTCTCTGTCTAAAATGCAGCAGCTAGTGTTCTTTCTTATTTTCTGCTATGAATGACAGTCAAAGAGTTTACATTGTACCAATCTTTCTAGCACAGAATAGTGTATCTTTTAGCATAAATCCACACCAGAGAAAACTCAATAAGTAAATGTACACATAGTAGGCCATACCTGTTCCTGTACAAACCTACTTGTAATGCTTGTCAATCCACCCGTCCGTAGGAAGAGTTCTTCTTTGACCTTCCACCCCCGAGCACTTGCAGGTCCTACTCGACCGCAATTACACTGGTCTCGCCAGTAAACGCTATCTGATCCTAACCAGACATAGCGTACACAGGAAAATTCTTTTCCTCTTATGCCATCTGATCCTAACCAGACATAGCATGAATATTTCCTTTCTTCTCTGCCATCTGATCCCAACCAGACTTGGCATTTCCCCCTTTTTCCTTTGGGGTCTCAACTACCTCAAGGTAGTTAGGGTTCCATTGTAACTGATTCCTCAGTTACTAACCATGATTAATCATAACTCAATTCAAATAGTACCAACACAATTGTTTTTCATTAACATAAAATTAATAACAGGATTATATATCTTTTTCAAATAAAGTCTTTGTTCAATAATTACTTTTACTATTTACTAACATTAACTTTTCACAAGGGATGTTACAACACTGCTGTGTGGAAATTACGCTTTCACCAAAAACTTACATTAACCTTTTCACTGCTGTGTGAAAGATTTCATGGTTTTCACTGATACATACTTCCCCTGGTTTTTCTTACTCCCTACTTCGCATTGTTGTGCGTTTCTTATTTTACAATGCAATACAATTGACCAAAAAAATTACAATGTGTTTTACTTGTTCAGTAAAACAAAACTTACGCCCGTGAATAATTAAAAACAATATAATTAAAACTATATGACATTGCCCATACCTATTATAAATTTGCCATACCTCCGTAGGAAATAAAAACACTAAAATTTAAAGTTCTACCAAACAAATTACGAACCAACGTAAATACCATTTATTACCCTAATGCAGTAAACGACGGTCAACCCAAAATTTTATTTTACTCCACGCAATATTTATTTGATGCAGGTTTGTGATGCCCGTCAACCGTTGATCTAATCGAACGCTCCAAAGCGATATCGGATGAGCCTTTTTAACCGAACTTTACTCCATGCAACATTAACTGCAGGCTCATATGCATCTTGGAACAATCAACGGTGGAGATCGATGGAGTAGATCGGACGGCGGAGGAGAATATCAGGTGAGCCTTTTTAACCAAACTTTACCTCCCGAGAAACTGTCAGAGGGTGACGTATGGGGAGAGCCACGCGTCAACACTAAATTTTCTCGGGTCGCCTATGTACGAAAACTACCTTCACAGAAAAGCGGTCTGAGAAACTCACCACGGGTTTGTGGTTTTACTGTGGTGGTTTTGGGCATTGGTACGACTGCGTTGAAATTACATTTTCAACACTCCCCTTTAATTTCAATTGCTGGGTATTCGGTCATACCCAGACACTTCCTCAAAAATTCAAAGCTTTTCTGATCCAGTGGCTTTGTCAAGATGTCTGCAACTTGTTCTTGAGTCCTGCAATGTTCTAGGACAATTTCTCCATTGTTCACCAATTCTCTGATGTAGTGAAACCTTATATCAATGTGTTTCGTTCTCTTATGAAACACTGTATTCTTTGACAATGCAATAACTGAGCTATTGTCACAAAAAATTACTGTCGTTTTTGCCTGCTCTTGGCCTAAACTTCTCAACATCCTTCTCATCCAAACTGCTTGACATGCTGCTGCTGTAGCTGCCACATATTCAGCCTCTGTTGTAGACAATGCTACAATGGACTGCTTCTTAGAAGCCCATGAAA
>APFE031544789.1:8216-28977 GCA_000404065.3 Pinus taeda
AAAATTAATTAAAATAAATAAGAATAATAAAAATTATTAATTCAGCCGACATGTTTGTCCTAAATGTTCCATCCTCATCCCTATTTATTAATTCTCCGCTGCTCTTCTGTCATCATCATTCTCTCATCCTGAAGATGGATCCCACTTGGGATTCGAAACGTTGGTTCAAAAATGATAAAACTGTGGATTCTCCGGTCAATTATTCAAAATATAGACGTTGTTGTTTCCTATGTGTATGAGTTGTAGTTGTGTAATGTCCCAATCATAGATCCACTTTCTTAGGATCTAGATTTGTGGAATTCAATGATTTATATTCCTATATATGTAAACTTTTTGAGATGAATAAAAATAGTGTGGTTTTGTGTTGTGTGTGCAATCTGTCTTGACTCTCTCTATTTTTTTTAATATGGTACCAGACCCTGTTTTGGCTTGACTCCCTCAAGGGAGGGCCGAGAAGATGTGAGAGATCCTTGCGCTTTATTGTTCTATAAATATATTGGGGTAGGAGATTGTGTTGTGCAAAGAGTTTGTTGTGAGTAATTTTTATTTTCTTTGTCGTGTGCCTTTGCTCTATCAGTCTGAGACTAGATGAAACATTGTTCAAGTTCAATTAGATAAAGATTTCAAATTAGATGCATTTAATTGGAAATTGTTAATTGTTTGGTGGAGTAGGGTGCTTCTTCTTCTCCACCCTTTTTTTTCTCTATGGGTTTAATTGGATCTGTTGTGAGCTCGGAGGTGGATGCCTTAGGGGTTCTCTAGGATATGAAACCACGATCTCGTTGTGTGGGTTTTATTGAAGAATGCTTCGAGGATGATGAAATGTAGATGGCCAATGGTGTGATCAATGAATTTAAATTGGTATTCATCCAGAAACCCTAACAAGAGGACGAAATCCTGGTTATTGTACCTAAGATATCACTTGAAAACGTTAATATATTGTTGGTCTTCTTGTTTGGTTTGTAGACAACAGATTGTTGGAGCCATGTCCAGCACTAGAGCCACAAATGTCCACAGCGTGCTGCGACTCGTCAACACCTGAACACTATGCAAACACTGATTGTGATATCTGTTCTTTTAACATGATGACAGGGATTTCCCTCGTAAGTTTTCGGTGGCATGCCCAATTTTAAAAATCCTTGATAGGTCATGTTCCTTGAAATCACCTTTTATTAGAGCTTAGTTGTGGGTTCAAAGTATATTTTTAGAGATGATCAATTGTCATGTTATTTTATGAGATGGGGCATGTTATAGTGACATTTATTGTCATGTCCCTTCTCAAAAGAATTAGCCATGGGGTGCAACAACACAATTTTGGCAGCATTTTTGGTTTAGGAGGAGGACCCCACACACAGAAACTTAGGAACTATAAGCAGTTCGATTTATTTTTGGCAACGAGTGGAATGTGGGGGCCACCACATGCATAATTCGAATTTGGACAAGGAGGAAATTGGAGGGAATTCAAGCTAGTGGAAGGAGGGGCCCACAAGAGGCTAAGGGGGCCCAAGGTGATAAAAGAGGATGGAGTTCTCATTTTCCACGATTCTAAATATTTGACAAACAAATTCACTCTTGTACGCTTTGTTGCTTAGCGAGTCTACTGGTTGTTTAGCCACGAGTCTTCCACAGGGAAGATTCAACCTCTACTTCGGGGGACTATCCGTGCCCTCCCTAGGGAGGTTGTTCCATAGAGGTTGCAGGAGTTTCCAGCAGTGATTCACAACTCAGCCAACCACACAGAGGAGGGAACTACATGTTTCCTAGGCAACCAGAAATACACAGAGGTTGATTTAGCCAGCCAAGAGGCCCCTAACTTGCTAGGAGTTTTGGGAGCAAGGAAGGTAGAGGGCTGAGGGTATTTTATCAGGGTTTTGCAGCCAGCCAACCAGTACATGCAACAATATGCATTTCTAGGCAGAGAGACTGTGTAGTGGCCTCTAGCAGCAAATTCATGGGGCTTGATTGAGCAACCATCAAGGCCAAGGACCATTAGGGAAGCAATGGATCAACCAGTACATGTGAAAGCAGCATTTGAGGGGTGTTTCCAGGTGGATTTGCAGGCTATTTCCTACAAATCGAATTTGGCAGCAGTAGCGGAGAGTAGCTCCCAAGAGGCTGAAAATCCAAAGTCAAAATCTGAGAAATTCAATTTTGGGTTTTTTTGGGTTTTGTCCAAGGAGTCTAAGGCTGGAAGGGCTGAATTTTCTGGGTATTTTTTGGGCACATTCCAGCAGGCCGAAGTTAGCAGATCAATAGTTTACTGGGATAGCACAGAGCACAGTGGAGCACCAGTTGAACAATCATCTTTCTAGTTATTCTACCACCTGGGTTTGGTCGGCCAGCTTGTCCTTGAGACAAGCCCAAGTACAACACTCATTTATATATTGTACTCTCGCTCTCATATTTCATAATATATGGCTCAACAGTTCCAGTATTACAGTGTTTCATTGGTGTTTGATAAATGTTTTTAATTATCCACTCTTGCATTGTTTGTTTATTTGGATTATCGCTTAAATTTCTGTTTAGGAACTTTATAGTGGTATTAGAGCCTAATTCTTTTCTCAGTGTGGGGTTGGTTTCCTATGAGAGGGGAAGACCGGTAGAACATCACTTACCAGACGCAGAGGTACATGAGTAGAGAAAGGGAGCTAGAAATTACACCAGACACAGAGGAAAGAGGGAAAACAGTGGACGAAGAGGAGGAAATCACAGAGCCCAAGAGTAGGGAGGAGATGGCTTTTGATAGCCTCTTGAGGGCCTTGAGTGACTTGGCCAAGGGACAGAAAGACATGCTGGAAGAGATGAAATCATAGAACCGGGACAGAGCCACACCTAGAGGGTTCTTGTGTGGAGAGACTTCAGGGGCTTCTTAGCCTTTTGATCAACCCTCACCAATAGTGCATCACCCTTCAGTGAGTGTGCCCACTAGGGCTACACTACCCTCTTTCGTGCCTATAACACAAATCGAACTAGCACAAGAGGAGGACACTCCCTAGATGGGGGACTACTTCAGAGAGTGGCATGCTATGGACGAAGATTTCAAAGAAGTCCTCTCCTTCAGAGAATACTGCAAGCTCAAGCAGAGTGAGAGGAACAAGGGGTACGGAGGACAGGGAACCCAAAACTATGAGCTGCAGAGAACTATAGGGAGGATGTACTTCCCTATGTTTGATGGCACTGCCAAGTACATAGCCAGGGCTTGGGTTGAAAATATGGACACATACTTTCAACTCAACCGGATGACAGAATAGGAGGCCATTAAGATGGCAACGCTGCACTTGGAGTGGGAAGCCCATGACTGGTGGTTTCACTGCCTGCCCACTTTGGGGCATGCCCATATAGTTTTGTATGTGGAATTCACCAAGAGAGTGGTGGAGCGATTTGACCAGAGGGATCCGGAAGCATCCTTCAGGGAGTTGACACAACTGTGCCAGACAGGCAACCCAGAGCATTATTTTTCGGATTTTTTGCGTGTGTCAGTGATGGTCTTGGTTCTGTCTGAGGATAGGAGGGAGAACACCTTCATTGAGGGTTTGCTTGAGCCTCTGCGTGGACTGGTGAAGTCACGCAGACCCTCTATGCTGCAGGAGGTGGTGGTGTGCACCAGAGATTTGCATGGGGCCATCCCCAAGACTAGAGCGCCATTTTTTGCATGGACCCCTTTCCCACAGAAGGGCATGAGGCTAGACCCTTGCCACTAAGGACCACACAGGGGAGGGGGCAACTAGATGAGGAGACACGGAAGGACCTCTGGAGGAGGAAGCTATTCTTCACATGCAGAGAGCCCTGGGCACCATGCCATAGGTGCACGCGGGTAGAGCACGTTACATTGAGGTCTTTTCTGATAGTGATCAGGAGGACGAGGTGGAGCAAGGTTGCGGTGGGACAGATGGAGAGAGTTCGGGGGATAGACGACCACCACCACCACCTCCACAAGGAGCGAAATCTCTTGCCTCATCAAGGGGAGTCCTTGCTTCTCTATGCGAGATTCCTAAGTTTTTGACACTCCAGATTAGAGGTACAATACAAGGACAGAGGGTGTCGGTACTAGTGGACAGTGGGGCTACCCACAACTTCATAGATGCATAACTAGTCCAAAGGAGGGACCTCACCATGACAAAGTTTGAGGGATTCTTCATCCTAATTCCAGGCAGTCGTACCATCCAGTGTACCAGGTACGTGCCTTCCCTGATAGTAGTTATGGGAAACTACTCAATGACTGACCACTTCTTTGTGGTCGATGTGCCAAACACCAATGTGGTGATGGGTGTCCAGTGGTGGTATTCCCTTAAGAGAGTTATGACTGATTGGAGGAAACCTGAGATGGAGTTCATGGGGCCAGACGAAAAACTGGTGGTTTTGAGAGGCATGCATTCTTATCTACCTCAGACAATTTCGACCCAATGGATGGAGGCAGATCTTCGTCATGGGGACATCTCATGGGCAGTCGAGTTGAGGATCTCAGAGGCTAGGGGACAAGCACAGTCACCACCGATAGACATACAGGGTCTTCTAGACAGGTACGTAGTGGTGTTCGGGGAAATTCCTCCAGGGCAGCCACCAGATAGAGGGTTTGAGCACACCATTGAGCTAGAGCCGGGTACACAGACAATCATCACTACTCCTTATAGGCACCCCACAGCCTATAAGGACGAGATAGAGAAAGTTATTCAGGAGTTGCTTGCTTTAGCTCACATCAGGCCTAGTTCCAATCCTTTTGCTTCTTCCGTAGTGTCGGTGAAGAAGAAGGATGGGACCCTCAGGATGTGCATAGATTATAGATCCCTTAACAAGAAGACCCTCAAGAATCGGTACCCCATTCCCCGCATTGATGAGCTGATGGATGAGCTTAGAGGAGCCAAGTACTTCTCTAAGATTGATCTGCGTTCGAGGTACCACCAGATCAAAGTTTGGGATTAGGACATCCCGAAGACAGCATTCTGATGCCACTATGGGCACTTTGAATTTCTGGTCATGCCGTTTGGGCTGACCAATGCTCTCGCCACATTTCAGTCTTGCATGAACCACATCTTTCAGGGGCATTTGAGGAGATTCATGCTAGTGTTTTTTGACGACATTATGATCTATAGCTGGACATGGGAGGAGCACCTCCAACACTTGGAGGAGGTACTACGCATTCTAGAGGAGCAACAGTTCTACGCCAAGCTCTCCAAATGCGAGTTTGAATTAATAGAAATGTTTAATCTTGGGAATATCATTGGAGCAGATGGGGTGAAGGTTCATGACGATACGATTAGGGCCATCTGGGATTAGCCAATACCCCGAGACATGACTACGTTGAGAGGCTTCTTGGGCATTTTCACTTACTATAGGAAGTTTGTCAAAGGGTTCTCACAGCTGGCATCACCCTTGACCGACTTGACCAAGAAAGGGGCCTTTGCATGGACTGAGGGAGCACAGGCCACTTTCGATCGCCTCAAGGAGGTGATGAGTAGTTGCCCTATCTTGGCACTCCCGAATTTTTCCCAGCCATTCACGGTAGAGTGTGATGCATCAGTGGTCGGAGTTGGAGCTGTTTTGTCATAGGAGGGGCACCCCATAGCTTTTGAGAGTCGGAAGCTCCTACCGCATGCGCTGTCATATTCCATATATGACAAGGAGATGTTAGCCATCATGCATGCATTGGCCAAGTTCCGCCAGTACTTGGTGGGCAACCACTTCTGAGTGAAGACTGATCACAACAGTCTTCGACATTTCATGGGGAAACAGGGCCTCAATGACTGGCAACAGAGATGGTTCAGCAAGGTGCAAGACTACGACTTTGATATTGAGTATATGTAGGGCAAGAACAACGTGGTGGCCAATGCTCTATTAAGGAGACCGGTTGGATTATCTCTTATGAGCATCTGCCAGGATTGGAAGGCTCAACTGTTGGTTGAGTATTCCAAGGATAGGAATGCCTATGAGGTGCTAGAGGGGACACATGCGGATGAACATTACCATGTGATGGATGAGGTCATATATTACAAGGGGCGCATTTACTTAGTTCCCAACTCGAAGTTGAGGGAGAGGGTAACTCTAGGCAACTCACAATTCACCATTGCCCGGACACCAGGGGTTCCAGAAGACGTACATGGTTGTTCTGGAGAGGTTCACATGGAAAGGCCTCAAGGACGACGTGCTGGAGCACATAAGGGAGTGTGAGGCTTGCCAACGGAACAAGGGGGAGCTGACTCACCCTGCAGTGTTATTACAACCACTTCCCATTCTAGAGGGGAAATGGGAAAGTATCTCGATAGATTTCATCACTAGCCTCCGCACAGTATAGGGGAAGGATTGCATATATGTGGTGGTCGATGGGTTGACCAAATTTACCCATTTCTTTGCCATCCACACTAGATTCATGGCTGCCCAGGTTGCCGAGTTGTTCTTCCGGGAGGTTTTAGACTACATGGACTCCCTAAGAACATTGTTAGTGATAGAGATAACAGGTTTATGGGTGACTTTTGGTAGGAGTTCTTTAGGTTGGTTGGGACGAAGCTTACTCCTAGCACCAGTTACTACCCTCAGACGGATGACTAGACAGAGAGGGTCAACCAGTGGTTGGAGGGTGTTGTGGCCACCAACAACCCCCCTTCTTATTTAGTGTTGTTACTAATACTAAATAAGTGGGGACCCTTAGTTAAAAAAATCTAAAAATGATTTAGTGCTTGTATTTTCTTTTTTATAAAACTTCCCATCATAAACTTAGGCAAATACCTTTGAAAAATCTAAAAAACTTAAAGTTTCATGATGAGAAAAGATAAAATCATTCCTTAAAGAATATCGCATCGCATGCCTTAAAACACACTTAATCTGGAAAACCTCAAAAATCCGATATGCGATGTTGCATATCGCAAAATTGCATTTCGCATAAAATACACCGATGTAAAACGACATTATGACATTGCGATCTGCGATATTGCGACCAGGCAATCTTGCGATAAAGCGCTAAAAGCAACCTTGTGACAGAGCAGCACAATAACATTGCGATAATACGATACAACAATCTGCGATGTTGCGAAGCAAATCTCAAAATCACTCCATCGCAGACTTTTCTGGCTCATCATTCAAGAAATTTTTTTCATAAAACAAGACCTGGTTATGTGCTTTAATGTTAATTAATGAAGTAGTTACTAGTTGTTAATGAAATATGGTTTTGTGTTTTTTGAAGAGCCAGTCCACGTAAGGTGATATACTTTCGTATGTCTTCGGCATTTAAAGCTTTCCCGTCACTGTTTCTTATCATTACTCTCACTTCACTTGTAAACTGCAAGAACGAAGAACAAAAGGTTATACAAAGTAGTATACAGGAAACTATGGGGAAGAAAGGCAAGGCTCTAATGTCTGAAGTTAAAGAAATGGCGCCCTTGTACACAGACACCACATGCAACAGATACGCGGTTATTTCCACCTGGGAAGGCACATATAATCTACTTGAGGAAGAGAATCCTAAGGTAATAGGATTTACGGGTACGACAGGCTCACAGAGTTCTTCTGAAGCATCAGTTGCAGAGTTAGCTTGTTCATTCCTGCACCGAAGAGTGGCAAGGCCCAAAATTCTCCCCTACACAGATATGGTTAAATGGGTACTGGACAGCGCTGACATAAAAAACAGGCAGTTTAGGGCTCAAGGTCAAGAGCTCTCGGAATCATTATTTTCACAAAATGTCAATTTTACATCCGCTAAAAGAAAGCACGCAAGAGGTGAAAATCGCACCAAGGAAGCTCGGATTAAAAAACGGAGGCAGTTTACGATGCGCGATTAGCCGCTAATTGCGCATCGCTGGGTAAAACTTCTTGAAATGGAAAGCCTCTAATTGTTTAGTCTCCTGTAAGCCCAATACCGAAAAGATAGCACCAGCTCTTGCTGATTTCGTTTTTGTAGCACATTTAAAGGCTGAAGTCCACCAACCGACTCTTCTCAAGCAAATGCTGAATGCTTGCAACGTTAAGGAGTAAATACAGAAATAGTTAGATGTTAGATTTAATTTTAGAAATAGTTTTGCGTTATTTTTGCCTAGACAAAGGACGGTCATTTAAACCGTATCCTAAATTTTTGTAATAAGTTATTTTTAGTCTTAGTTAGTAGTATTTAAACCCTTCTCATGCATTTAGAGAAGGGTCCAGAAATTTATCAAAAACTTGTCCTCAGAACATGCACTTTTGCACCCTCCGAGGAGGTTTTGATGAATGAATGGAACAGGATTTGTTGATTTTTGCATTCAATATCTGCTAATGATGTTGCACTTTTGTACTCTTAGTAGATGCTGGATTGAGAAGAGATAAATCGTTATCGCTTGAAGCTCATGAGTAGAACTAGTTATAAATGGCACTTTTATCTCTTAGCTATTTATATTTCTTGTGTTAAAGTGATATTCAATTTCAGTTGTTTATATGTTAATGCGTGAATTCCTGAGTTATCATTTGGCACTTTTGTACAGTGATAGCTATTTATTTATGCTTAATGTATGAATAGCTTATTATGCGATATGTTTTTCACGACCGTTTCGCCTAACTTTTTATGCGAAGTGGTTCATCTATATTGAATTCTTTTCTTATAACAGTTGAATGATCTTTATTACCGATTGTTATCTGAAATCATTTTAGATCGCATAACAGAAAGATTACACCTCGGGTTAGCATAGACTTAGATATTTTTGTTTATTACAATAATATGTCATTAGATTAAAATTAGAATTAGAGCATCTCAATTAGGAACTGTTAGACCAGAAATATCAATCTTTCACACACACAATCTTAAATTGGGAAACTGGTCCCATATCCCCAGTCGGACCCGCTATACCAAATGGAAAAGGAGCTGCCAACCAAGGTTCGGACCGGGCGGGTATCCCCCTTGTTGTTGAACCGATTTTCGGGGCTTCAACATATTTGGCCCTAGAAGGAGGGCCTGAAACTATGAATGGCAAGTAAGTCCAAATCTAAATACCATTCTGAGAGTAAATCGCCCTCACCATCTCCCCCGACTTCTCCATTGCATTTAGAATCTTTAAATCCACAGTCAGAAGTCGTAGGATCGACAGTCGCTGCTACAAACCCTGATATTTCAGAAAAAATCTACTATTGAACCTCCTGAAGTTGAATCTCTGATTCACAAACTTCAGTGATTTTCTATATCTCCTCAAAGATCTAATAAATCTCAAGGAAGCGTGACTTCGCAATATAGCCCTGCTCATCCCTTAACCAGATTAAAGAGCGAAAAGTTTGGTGTTCAGCCAACTAAGTTACCTCTACCCACTAGGAAGAGAGCAAGGAGATCACCTAAAGGGTCCGATAGTGAGACTCTTTCCTCACCATCATCCATCTCAAATTCCTCACCGCGAAGTCAACCATCCACTCCACCACTTCAGATCATTGTCCACCAGCCTACTGGTACTTCTACATCCCCTTCTCAATCATCTTGGTTTATAATATCCTCATCTCCTCAACCTTAGGGATCATCTTCTCCACTGCCCTCCATTAATAGATCAGCGATGGCCCAATCTCCATGGAACAATCCAGGGGCAGTCTTGATGTCTGCGCCCTTGAGTCAACTGCCGACCCATCCTGAAAAATGGCTGCCTAAGTTTAACCCTGAGGCGAGCATGCTAGCTAAAGAGCATATTAATAACTTTATGCTATCCATAAATCTTAATGGAGTTACCAACGAAGATGTTGTTGTTCGACTTTTTCCTTATACTCTTCGGGGAACAGCCGGATCATGGTATTTCTCACTACCATCAGGATCTATCACTAGTTGGGATATCTTCCAAGAGAAATTCCTCACCAAGTTTGGTGATGATAGGTCTACAGCGACATTAATCAATGACCTGTCAAATATTAGGGCCGAGTCAAAAGAACCCATCAAAGATTTCAATTCACGTTTGAATAAGCTGTTGAACACAATTCCTATTGCTTCCAAGCCCAACGAAGAAGTGAGAAGTGAATGGTATATCACTGCTTTACCATAAAATATAGCAATCTTCATGGACATGGCTAATAAGACAACTTTAGCCGAAAATATGAAAGAAGCAATAGCAGTAGAGAAACGTATAATAGCCCTAGAAAAGAAATCCGTGATAGAGGAATGGAAATCCAAGAAGGTTACCTTCAAAGAAGATCCCAAGAAAAAACAATCGAAAGATCCATTCGATCTAGAAGGATTGCAAAAAGTTTTGAAGACCATGTCTAACGAGATGGTCGACATTAAAAAACAAGTGGCAGAAACTTCTTCAAAAAACCCCTATAGAGCTTTTAAAAGAAGCCCTTCAACTGATTCAAAGCCCCCCAATGCTATTACAAGTGCTGAATCTGAAGAAGAAGAAGAGGATATCGCTACTGAAGGGAAAACCAATGAAGAAGAAGTTGTAGAGTTACAAGGAATGTGGGATTTCATCCTCCCACAAGAAGAAGATCAAGAAGCATCTCCTGTTAGCACACGAAGTAGAAATCAACTTGATCCTCCTCAAACTATTCCTAAGCCAAAGAGCGCAAGCTCGACGACGAAGGATAAAGTCGCAGCCAAGAAAACAACACCTTAAGCGACTCAAACTAGCCAGTCCAAATAGATTCATCTACTCCATCTAAAATGCTGATCATTTCAGACGAAATGGAGTACAATATTATAGAAGATATGAAAAAGACTCGGGCCAACATCACTCTTTACGAACTGAGCATGTTAAAACACCAACAAAAGATAATTTTGAAAGAATTACATGTTGTGCCAGTTGCACCTTTGCCTGCCGCTGTAATTTCTCAAGCTTCTCGTGACATGGGAAGACCTCCGACTAATGCGATTAACAAAGTTAATCCAAAGGACATCGCATTAATTGGAGGAAGATCGAGATCTCATACTCCCCCATTTCTTCTTACTTATGAATTTTTTAATAAAAATGTGCATAATTTCTTAGTGGATTCGGGAACTTCATCGAATATTTTACCAAAATAATTATGTACAAAATTGAACGTTCAACCGCAAAAATCTGTTGTGCGCATAGTCCAGCTAGATCGATCACAAGTCGAAGTAATTGGCGAATTGAATCAGGTCACCATAAGGCTTTCATCCAACCCAAAGGTATGTCAAGTTATCGACATTTTAGTTGCTGATATTCCAGAATTTTATGGTTTAATTCTTAGTAGGGATTGCTCAGAAAAACTTCACGGATACTTCGCAACTGACTGGTCGCACATGCGGTTGCCCTACAATGGTAAACCAAATCAAATAAAAGTTGAATGAGAACGACATCAGAAATACATAGTAACAGAACTCGAGGGGGAAAATGAACCAGTAGCATATAACAACAACATTATTGGCAATTACTCAGTAGATTCTTTCCTAGGAAATTTTAATGCTCATACGTCACCTTATTTAGAACATTTTGTTTTATCTCAAGTTGAAAATTTTTCTCAAACAGATAGTTCTAAATGTATCAATTTTTTAGATAGTCCTGTAAATAAATCTTCATTTTGGAAATTATTTTTCGATGGTTCTAAATCTAACGAAGGAGCAGGAGCATGATGCGTGTTAGTTAGTCTAGAAGGAGATAAAACTATGTTAACTTGCAGACTCGAATTTGATTGCACCAACAATACAACAGAATACGAAGCTTTAGTCCAAGGGTTGTACAAAGCAATCGGATTAGACATCAAATACCTTCAAGTTTTCGGAGAGTCTGAAATTGTAGTCAGACAGATACGTAATACTATACATTACTTATCATGTCATTTAAAACATTATCAATCTTTAGTTCAAGATCTGACTGAGCACTTTATATCATTTAACATTTCATCAATTCCCAGACTCCAGAATGCAAGTGCAGACGTTTTAGCTAACGTAGCTTCTAAACTTATCCCTTCAAAAGATTTTAGTCCAAATAGATTCTCAATAGAATTAATCTTTAGACCTTCTATTCCTGATAACATCACAAATTGGAGAATATTCAACGACGATCCTGATATCGTGAGTTTTCTCACATCTGAAGGATCCTATACCAATCAAATAATTGACGAAGACCAACATGACCGACAATTACAACAAGATAGCACTAACAATGTTATACCTAAGTCGCTAGTCAAATTAGAAGACCTTTATGATTTGAAAGATCGGTTTAAAAGATCTACCAATTCGAAACTCCAAAGTTCAACTCTCAACTACGAATTAGTAAATCTAGGAACTGATACCAAACCCCAGAATATCAACCTAGGCCTTGGCCTAGCTCCTGAAGAAAAATTAGCATACATTCGTCTTTTGAGACAATACAAAAATGTTTTTGCTTGGAACTACGATGAACTTAAAACGTATGACACTTCCATCATCCAACATACTATTCCAATGATTGACAATGAAAAACCAGTTCAACAAAAGTTGAGAAAAATCCATCCCAATCTAGAAAACCAGATCAAATCTGAACTCAACAAGTTATTGAAAGCCAAAATAATCTTTCCCGTTCGACATTCCAAGTGGGTCTCCAATATGGTCCCCGTTAGAAAGAAAAATGGAGATATTAGAATCTATATTGACTTTCGAAATATTAATAAACCATGCCAAAAGGATAATTTTCCTTTGCCTCCTATGAACAAATTTTGCAAGCAGTCGCTGGGTCAGAGTTATTGTCCTTTTTAGATGGATTTTCAGGATACAATCAAGTGTTGGTACATCCTGATGATCAATTAAAAACAACATTTAGAACTGTTGGATACCTATACCAATAGGTTTCATATTTCATGATTGGCTATCAAAGGTCCAAATATGCTCTGCTTTGATAATGCAAAGATCCCATAATGTCTCAATTTTGATAGGAACTCAATTTTGATGGATGGTCCAACAGTCTAATCTGGATCATGCCATATTTTCAATTTCCATGTTGTAGAATAGAGAAAGAAATCTGTCCAAACTGTTTAATCTTGGCAGATCAGTAGCTAGGTAGAGAAGCTAAGGTTCCCAACTGTTTAATCTGGGGCCTGGAAGGAATAAGGGTAGCCTTACATAAGAAATGAAAGCAAAAAAGCCAATGTAAAAGAAAAGGCATTTAAAGGGTTTGCTAGCCTAAATGCACCCTACAAGAAGAAATAAAAATGTTAGGCAAAATAGTTGGGTAGGTAGAAGGGGTTGCAGAACTGGTGTCTCTTTCAAGACCAAAGTTGCTAAACATCTACAGGAAAATCAACAAACTGGAGCATGACTAACTTCCCTGTTTTCATTTGTATATCACTCATTACTAACACCCCTTTCCCTACTTGTGTAGATCAGAGAAGGTTATTGCTTTGTCATGTTCTTATGGCCTTAAAAGCCACATTTCTTGTGCAAAAAATCTTTTCATTTTGATCTACTCTTTACACTAAGTTATTTTCAAGAAGACTTGGGTGTACTGGTCCTCATCCATGTTCCCCCCCCACATTAACAGCTAATCCTACTGTGTAATTCCCCTATTTTACCCTTCCCTACTAGTATTAACACCATGGTGTATAAACCCCAAAATTTCTATAGATATCCCTCCCCTGGCATTATAGCCATATGGTCTGTTTAAAAAGGGAATCAAAGTGACACCTGGTCACTTTGATGAACCTTCTAGGTCATCCCCTCTCATTCCATGACATTTTGTTCCTACAGCCCTCATTTGCAAAGAAAAAATCATGATAAAGCCCCTCCTAACCATAACCCTTTTTCAAAAGAAAAAAATGATAAAACCCGAAAAAAACCATAAATCCTAAAGTTCCCCGCCCAAATATTTAAATCAATATTTTAATTGCCCGGCGGGCCCCTTCCAAACCTGCACGGCCTGTCGGAGGACCCGCCAGCTGTCCGATCTCCGCCGGTTAGATCCAAGGGTGGGCGGTCGATCTTGCGCCCCGATCTGTCGACCTTTAGCGTCCGGGGAAAGCGGTTTTGAGCCCGTACGAGGACGCGTGGCGGGCGCTGAGGTTGTTCGGAGCCCTCTCCCCGTTACCGCCTTTGCCCCAAAAGTGGTGCGGGGAACCCGCTTACCACCATCCGGCTTACCGCCCTCCCTCCCACGTCACTCCAACGCCATCCTGACGTCACCTTACTTTGTCCGCCCCCGCGCCCCGTGGCCCTCCACGCAGCTCTGCCACCACATCAACCCGCCACCGTGTCCTGCCACCCTGGCCCTCCACGTCAGCGCCACGTCAGCGTCGTACGATGGGCCCACCATGACGTCATGCTGACGTCATCGGCGGAAAAGCGCCAATAGCGGCTTTTTACGAAATTCAACGTTATAAACGGCGAAATAAGCTGTTTTAAGTCATTTTCATGCATAAAAGAAGGAGCCGTTGACAACCAGCTGCCGCGAAAAAATTGTCATCCAGCCAACAAAATTTGAAGATTTCGACCGTTGCAAGTCCACAATTTCACTGTGCCAAGCCTCCACAGCCCAGCTCGCAAGTGTCCAAGCTGGTTCTTCCAGGTATTTAGCCGGTTTCCCACTTCGCCCATGCATTTTAATTCTCTGTAAAATTCACCATTTAGCACCAATAAAACTCTTCAAATTCAGTTCTGCCTATCACACATAGTTATCCAAGCAACCTGCAGCACCCTTAAACCCCAATTCAGCAGAAGAGTGCTCATTTCGCGGGCTAAAGACCCCGAAATCCTTCCCGAGGTACTAGGCATTGTTCCCTTTTGCCAAGTACAGCCCACTTGTTGTTATACCAAAGAAGTCTGACTAGCCCTGCAAATTTTCATTAACAATTCACATCTTTGTGAATTCCACAGCAAACACACAATCCAGCTTGCATTACCCTCTGAAGAAAGAACACCTCACTGTATCAACAGTTGAGTTGCAGCTAAAAAACTCTTTAAGCACTTGTTAAATCACTGCCCCTATCCCTACAAATCAGCTTCTATCATGGCATCTCCTGCAACTTCATCCATCAGTATGGCCTCACAGAGTCAAACAAATAAAGAGCTGGAAGCCCTGCCATTAGTAGACAAGGATGGTCTCATTGGAGACTTTGAAGGAAACAGGGACTTTTTGCAAACCTTCAGTAGACTAAGGGAAGACTACAAGGATGGGCATGGTACACATGGGGTCTGGGAGTCAAACCTGCCCTATTACTGTCTCCCAGCTGTGAATGTTTTCCCCGAAATCATTCACCTCTGTGCTAAACACTATGATGCCCAGCACAGAGCTGTCAGCACCCCATCAGGGAGGATCCTCTTTTACATCAATGCTGAGTCCATAAACAAGATGTTACACTTTGATCAGATAGAGTTGCTGATCCCATTCTCCATGATTCATTTGATGGACGCTGGTGACAAGATGACTGGTGAAGAACTACAAAAGATCATCAGGAACTTCATGAGACCTGAGTGCCAGACTACAAAGCCACCTCCCTATCTGAATGAACAATTCAATGATGTAGGCAGGCTATTACTAGACATGATAGCCTATGTGTTGGGGTACCAAAACAGTGAGCATGTGGACAGAGCCATGCTAGTACTGTTGTCTGTTTACAGCCCATACCAACCCCCTGCCCAAAAGTACAACTTTGCTAAGTTCATAGCCAATAAGATCCATGATCAGTTGACCAAAGTGGACAGACAGGCGGTCTTCAGATATTCAGCTTACATCTACCATATGTTCATGTATTATCATTCTGAAGCCTTCCCATGCTACATCAGAAGGCTGGATCATACAGGGGAAATAAGATCTGTTATCTTCTGGACCTCAGTCTATCACAAAGTCACAAATTCACCCTATACCTACTGTGAATTTGTTGACCAGTTTGTCTACCCAGTCTCCTGCATGTTGATGAAGTCACCTCCTCCCAGGGTATCCAATGAGATAAAGAAAGCTCTGCAGCTTTCTAAGAAAAACAAAATAGGTGACTGGTACCTATATGAACATCATACAGTATTCAGGGTCTATGGATGTGAGCTCTGTCCATACAGGCTCCCCAAATATGTACCAATGAGGTTGTTTGCCTTGGAGTATTACAGGCAACTGATTCAGTCAGACCTTACCCACTTCCACGGCTCCAAGAAAAAGGCTCACCTTAACTTCAAAAATGAAATGGGCCCTTTCATCATGAATAGGAAGGAAGGATGGGAAGCTGCAGATTTGATCCTTAAGGACAATTATAAGCTGTCCTATAGCTTTCGGTGGGTCCCTTATGACCCTCAAGGAGTCATCTCTGCTAGGAGAAATAAGTATAGGCTCCTAGCCATTAAGCATTGCCAATACCCTCACATAGAACAATATGCCAACTTGCAAGAATGGCAACCTGATACTCTAGTTGAGGGTTTGGCTGATGAGGAAAGAATGCTTAAAAATGTCAGGGAGCTTGAAAAGACATTGACCTAGATTATGTGCAGCAGGTACCCTTCAGACTGCCTTACTCAGTGGGACAAGGGACCTCAGTTACCGGGATTGCACCACAGGCACTTGCTACATCAGTGTCGGCGATGGACAAAGGCAAAGGTATACTAGGTGCAGAGGATGATCTGGTAAAGGGATAGATTGGGCAACAGGCTGAACAGCAAATAGAGCAGCAGAAGGAGAAGGAAACAGAGCAGGAGGCACAGCAGAAAACAGAGCAGCAAATGGGCCAGCAGCAAGAACAAGCTGATAAGCCACAGAATGGGCTGCCAGAAACTCCTGCAATACAAATGCCACCACCTCAAACGCAGCAGTCAACTGCCCCAGTTCTACAGACCCCAGCACATGAAGAAAGTGGAGTAAAGAGACATAGAGAAGAGTCCACTCCTCTCAGTGGATCCTCCGACCAGCCAGAAGCCAAAAGGCAAAGGGCAGATTCTCCAGAGGTAGAAGACATTACTGAAGATGTCTTAGATATTTCAACAAGGGACAAGGAGAGCAGCCAGCAGATAGGAACAAGCTCCTTTCAGCAGGAGCAAAATTTACAGGTCAGCTTGGAGGTGGCCTCCCAATCACAACAGAGCAAGAAGCCAAAGAGCACCAAGGCTTCTTTCAAAAAAATAAAGGCTCAAAATGAGCTATTGAGGGTTGAGGTGTACAAACAATTTATAGATGCTACACCAGCCATGCAAGAAAGGCTGATGTCAGTTTATGACATCCAAGAGGAGAAGATTATCTTCAGTCATTTTAAGCCCAAGGGGCCGCAGCCTAAGACAGCTGCAGACTTCATCAAGACAAGGGTGGAGGTCCTGGCCAGAGACATACACCCTATGGACCAAATCGAACTCCACAAGCAGGCTGGAGAGATGGTCTATGCCACCCTATTGGAAAAGGCCACATTGGCCCATGAGCTGAAAGAATCACTGAAAAACACTAACACTCAGCTGGACATTGAAAGGATGTCCTCCAAAGCCAAGGACAACAGAATAAAATCGCTTGAAGATATTATTGTTGACTTAGGACATGATCCTGATGATCCAACAGGCGTCAAGGCCCTTATGAAGAAGAAAGATGATGACCTCAGGGCATTGAGGAAGAGATTGAAGCTGCCACCCACTGAACACCCTCAGACAGCTGAACTTCAAAAGCAGAAATAGGTAGAGGATCAGCTAGACCTCTTACTACAACAGGATCAAAGGATAAGAGAGTTGGAAAAGGAATTGGAGGGAGCAATACAAGACAAACAGGGAGAGTCCACTTCCCAAGCTCCTCCAACAACTTCTACTACAGCAGCAACAACAGTAACATCAGGGGCAACAGGGGCCCCCACAACAGAGGCAGCAGAAACATCATCAGCTAAACAGGACAGTCCATCTATAGAGGACATAACTAAGGCTGTCAAGAAAATGGAGCTCCAAGCTGATGAAATAAAGAAAGCCAAGGAGAAATTGGCAGAGCTGGAGTCAAAATATGATAAATCCAAGGTGACAGTGGCTAAGCAGGGCAGGGAAATAAAGACCCTCAAGGACAGGATAAAGGCCTTAGAAAAAGAACTAAATCTAGAAACAGCCATGGCCGAGATAAAGAGGATTTTATGGGCCAAGATAAGAAAATCCATCACACAACAATGGAAATCCATAAAGACAATTCATCATCAGATGGAATTGCTAGGCCAAGCTCATATAGAGATTGATAGGGCCAAAGCAGTACTGGGAAACAGGCCAGAACAGGCCAATAGGATGGTAGATTACTTGAACAGGCATGAGCAGGAGGAGTTGGCAGCCATGGGCATTCCTAATAGAACAGAAGCTGTCCTCCTTGCCAAGAAGGTGCTCACCCTTAGAAGTTATATACAGGTAGTGGAGAGAAAGTGCTTTGAGATGATAGCAGATGTGGAGGAGTTCAGGGTTAAACTGGCAGAACTGCAAGCAAGAGGCCTGCCCAGTCTATTAACTAGTGCAGGAAAATTGGTCTCCCAAGAACAGTTTGCCAACAGAATGGTGACATATATGGAAAATCAGATCACTGCATCTGGCAGTTCATCTGAACAAACAGGGCCTCCCTCAGGACAGAATTTATATGATAAATTGGGAGGCCTATTCTTCATTGAAAATGAAGTAAATCACCTTTTTGAGACTCCTCCCAATTTCTTCAAATACACAAAGACTGATGAAACCTTGATAAAAATTAGGAGACATCAGATGCCCAAGGAAGATTGGTGGCAATCAATGCTCAGAATTCTACCACGTTAGCTTCAGCTATTCGGTCACTATCAGCCCATATCATATACAGGACGGCATGAGGATAAAGCGAGCATTTAAGGCAATTAAAGACAGATCCAACAGATGGACCACGACAGCTGGCCAAGAGGACATACATACTACAGTTGCACGGACAAGCCACTCAGCAGTTAAGTCAAAGCATTCAGCCGACTTCAACCAACTCCGTAAGCTCCAGATGCCAAAATTGCTCTGACAGGAGTTAATAGCTTTTATAGCTCATTAAAGATTGTAATAACTGCTCATCTACCAGCTCAGTGCTATTAAAGGAAGATATTTTTTCCACTCAGATGACTCATACCTGAGATATTTTTGTAACAAACTTCTATATATTCCCCCTCGTTTTGTTAGCAGGGGTTGGACTTTGGATGTGAAAAAACTCTCGTTTTCTCTTCTGTTACTCTCATATTGTAAGGATTCAGACAGCTAATGCAAAGAATGATGGGATTTCTTCAAATATTGTCTCTCATGATGGCTTGCTGGTGTATGGCTTAAAGTTGCAGGATTCCTGTGTATTACATGGCTCAATAAGTTTTCTCGTTACACTCTGTTATATGTATGTTTCTTATACTTTCATTGTATCTTTCATGCTTTCGTGGATTCAATAGCTAAATGGCCAAGAAAAAGAATAGTCCCAGGATTTCCTCACTGAATACCCTGGACTCAATCCCAGCCATTTCATATGTTTTCCTCAGATATGGTATTTAAAGAGTAATTCTTCAGTGCTACCTTTAATACTGTGTCATCACGGAAATATGTTATTTCAGGAATTCAAGTAATTGCTCCTAAATAACAGACTTCTTTCACACTAGTCAGCTCAAGTAAAGAATCCTTAATTGATCTTTGCTAGTTGTTCTTCATTTCACTCTCACTTTTTACAATTTGTTTCATGAAATACATACAGGCCCTGTAGCTACACCCACGCTTAAGTCAAGACCTCATGGGAAAAACAGTCAAAGACCCCATTGCCCAATGGATTAGTTTCACCTGAATACAGACTCTAAAAGCTATCAGAAGCATCCTCCCAACCAAACATAAAAAACAATCAAAAATTCACTTCATAACTAGCCTAAAACCTTCACTAAAACAGTGACAAACCTAACAGAGAGAGCCCTCTCTGACTACAGCTGGGCTAGAAGCTGTAGTCCAAAGATTGGTTAGTGGTTACCCTGGCCGTATTCCCTAAGGAGTCATAGGGAACAACCTGGGTGTTAACATAAATGGCGACTCCACTGGGGAACTAGGATCTAAAGGTCTATATATCTATCAAGAGATTGCACTCAAAGTCTGAATATCAGTCAAGAAACTTTCAAAACTGCTCCCATATAAACATCTGCAGCTTGAAGGAAGAGCTGATTCGGATATCTTTCATACCCAGCACAGATACATACAGATTCTTTCAGAACTCCTGACCAGTCCTTATTATACTCTGTGCTATACAAAGTTTTCATAAATCCAAAAGGACTAGCTCAGAAGCTGGCTCCCAAGAAGAATTTTCGGTACACTAGGGCAAATCCTGACCCCAACCCTCCTACTGTCTTCCAAAATCCCAATACAATCCCCAAATTTGTTAGGAACCAGCAAAAACAAGATCAATTTGCTGATATTAGTCCACAGCCTGAGCATCCTAATCCAATCCCCACTCCGATCAAAATTCTATTCCGTTCTACCCCTAGTTCCCCTAGTTCCCCATCAACATCTCAAAGTTCCCCACCAGTTCCTTCTTCTCCCACACAAGTTCTCTTATCCCACACTGTTATACCCTCCATACCTGTCACCCCTGTGATACCTGTCGTTCCTCTTGTCCCGGTTGTCCTAGTCAACCCCCAAAACCCAGTAAATATGGCCAGATATGCACCTCTGCAACTACCTGCCAATCCAGTGGCCTTACCTCAAGTTTATCAGGCCAAAATAGCATACTTTGACTCCACTGGTCCTTATTCAGCCATCCAGCATGCTAAGAGAATGCAAGATCATTTCGAAAATTATGAGATAGATGATGAAACTGTGAGGATGAGAATATTTGTCCAAAGCTTAACAGGGGATGTGCGAACATGGTTTAGATCACTGCCTGCAAACAGCATCACCACCCCTGATGAGCTCTACCAATCCTTCACAAACAGGTGGGAAAAAAAGAAGGACCCT
>APFE031544793.1:16661-42992 GCA_000404065.3 Pinus taeda
CTAACAATAATAATATAAAGCCACAAAAATAACAATAAAGGGATTCTATGGGGCACAATAATAAAAATATGTGGACGATAGGGGCACAACAATATTAATAAGGGATAAAACTACAATAGTAATGGGGTAATCACTAGTATTATAGGGACCTAACAATATTTTTCTCTTAATTGTACTTTGTTAGCTAGGCACTGGGTCATGGGGGAAATGAGACTCATGAAAGAAATACACGGCTTATCCTTGATTTAGTTGGCAGAATTTTCTAACATAGATTTTAAGAACCCCATTAATACAAATCTCTGTTAACTACTAAAATCCACCAAAATGCAATGCAATTGGGGGAAAACCTCATTTTAGGCTAAGGTTGCTCTAGTTAAATAAAAATTTACTAAAAGTAATAATTCTGCTAACTTTAGTCTGCAAAGGGTTCGATCAAGAATTAACTTCTTTGATTGGTCACAATTCAATTGTTCTTTGAAAGTCCTTAATTCCACTTGAACCAAAATTAACACAATGATATAAATATGTAGAGATATAATATTTAGAGAATCAAGCTAAGAGACGATACCATTTAATGGACAAAAACCAAGTTTAATAGCATAACATTTCTTCTTTTCATTTAAATTGTTCTCTATATTCTCATTGCTCCCCCTATTGCAATTTTAAACTCAACAGATTTATTTATACATAAAATTCACACTAGATAGATACACGTATACCCTCTAAACTTATGAAGGTTTCAAACAAACTTCCATCTCATCCTAGGTTGTCTACCCACTCCAATCTCCCACTTAAAATACACATATTTGTTAAATTACACAGAAAACGCTCTCTTCTTGCAACACATTTAGAGCCTCTCTAGAAATATGTTAAAATTTAGGAAATAATTAAAATGTACAAACTTTCATGACTATGAGGAAACCAACTTCCTCCCATAAATTTCTAAGACCCTCTAGGGTCAAGTATTGATTTTGACTTTGGAATTTGCTCCTACATCATACTTATAAGGAAGGAGAACTAGTTCATAGGCTCCATCCCAAGATTTCTTCATTATTTTTTTCATACTTATATATTTCTATTATTGTCGTCCATGTGGCTTCCTCAAGTGGTTTATTTTTCCACTTTATCAAGTACTACAAGTATTCTTTATTTCTAGTCTTTCTCACTACCTTTTTATCCAAAACAACTTCAAACTCTTTATGTATTGCTTTAGGTGGTTGATTTTACCATTCAATGATCTAAACTCCATCAATTTTAAGTATTTCAATTGAATTTGTCTCCTCTCCCTTATAGGGTATGAATCTAAAAGATTAAAAATGGGTGAGATTCCAATGTTGTGAGGAAGCTCAAGTTCATAAGCACTTCAGGAAAACTTCCTCAAAATTTGCATCATCCATTTTTCTTAATTTTTAATTCATTATACTCCCCTTTGGGGAATATTTCATTTCTCATATGTGCCATGGCCAAATCACAAGCTTCAAAATTCACCTATGTTTTCTTTAAGTTTGCTTTTTACTTAGCAAGAAAATGAGAATGAAAAACACATTTATTCAACATTTAAATCTTTAAAAAATCAAACATTCTCACCCTCAACTTGTGTGCTCTAGATATGTTTCCTTGGGTCTTGCAATTTTTTTAACCTAGTTAGTATTGATGAAATTGTGCTTGATACTATATATTTTAGAAATAATAACATTTTCACGTTGAAGACATATGCCAACCTCTAATAGGAGGTGTTCTTCTAAAATGAACCCTTATTGATTTATTTATCCTTCATCACCACAAAATTATCTCTAATATGTGTCATCTAAAAGTGCCTTCATCTTGTCATAGTTAAGCAACTCCCACCATCTAGCAACATCTTCTTTGAACTTGGATAAGTTTGATATCCAAATCAAACTCTAATATTTTGGCTATCCACCTTCCCTTTTCCCCATCTATATCGGGTTGAGTTAGTATTGTTTTTACTACAATGTTGGGTACATAAACTGTTATTGGAGAATGTAGTACATAAATTCTAAAGCTTCCAATTCCCATTTTAACCTGGCTTTGTCCTATGTATGTATTCTTCAATACTAATACCATCAAATTTTCCATAAAATCCATCTTGATTTATATAACCAAAAATAAAATTAGGGTTTTAAGAAATAACTTACTTTTCAATGGAGCTTCTTTATAGGGCTAAGGTTTTAAGGCGACAAATTTTGAAATGGTCATATTTACTTCAATATTGCTCGAAATCTCTATTATGACCACAACTAGGGAATGCCACAATTATTTTTCATCGCATTGGTTTGACATAATTATGAGCACTTTATCAAAAGACATATGTTTTACAATCCATGTGGTCATCATGTGTAACACTCTAAAATAACTTGTTTTAAATCAATGATACCTTCACTTTCTAGACAACAATTTGAATTATTTATTTTCAAACTTGGGTGCATTTTTAGATAAACTTAGATCTACAACTATTTTCTTACGGATTTGAATACCACAATCCTCTTTTTTCTTGAAAAAATTGTAAAAAGAAAAAAAAATCTTCCACTTTTCCCCCAAGAAAGAGCTCTAATGCCACTTTTTGTAAACCTTGGTGTATAAAAGATAAAATACGACCCTCAATCTCGAGAATAATCCCTTAATTTCAATATAAATAGAATTCATATGCACATGAATAACATCGAGACATAGAGAGAACCCATAAGGTAGGGTATTATCATCAAATACTCCTTATGGAAGGTATCACTGCATAATCCACACTCGATACTATGCAATAGTCAACATTCCACATATCTCAATACAATGGTTCTTATGTGTATTTATACTTTCTCATAAGTATTCTTAGGGTCATATGCCAAATATCCCCCATTATTATATTATTTCCTCTAACTACATAGTGGCTATATTCCCTAATTTTGGTGATGTTATATTCATTATCCTTTTAGGTACCCCCTATTATCCTCCTTTTTTATATTATACTCTTCAATTGCAAACACTCACATGGAATTATTATATCCTTGTCATGTTGTCTTCTTTAGCATACATACCTTTAACATTGAAATTTTTTCTCATGCAAGTTGCCTCACTCAACATTATAATTGCATCATTTTTCTCACTTTCACAATAATACCCTTGTTGTCTTTTTCCACATCTCTACAATTTGTGCTTATAATAATCTCACTACTCTTCTTAGACAACTCTACTTAGAAATATCCTACCCTAGATAGGAGTCTCACTTTCATAGGATCTGATCACTCTAATATCTCTTGTACCACCCCAAAGCCTCACAAAAACTTCAAGCTTGTACAAACCATAAGCCTAATAATAAATCATGTCATTTTTACCAAGCACCCACATGTTTCTCTTTGACCAAATTCTTATAATAAAATTATTGTAATTTTAATTGATTTTTATAATAAGTTATATAAACTTTACTAGTATGTTTATTAGTATTATTTTATCATTTTATTATGTTATATAATATTACCTTTTTAATATTATTTTGTTTAATTAGTTATTATTAAAAAAAATTCAAAATTATTATAATTTTCCTAAATAAAAAATAATATAAAAAATTAAATTATGATACTATATTAAAGTTATACTTTATATTTTTGAATCATGTCCAAAGTGATTAGATCCAATGGTGAAAAGCAAGAAGTTTTTCATCGTTGAACACGTTTCAATTCTCATGAATCGCTTACATTTGAAACTATGGGACACCTTGAAGTAGTGGTAAAATGCCAACCATAAGGTTGTTGTGGCCCAGGCCAAGTGTAATCCTCATGTTCTTTTAGATCACGACTTGTTTTTTGAACCAAAAGCTAATCCCATGAGTCACAAACACGCTAAGAAACAACAACAAAAAATACCTCATATTATTAAAATATTAAATAAAAATTTTATTTTATATAATTAAATTTCATATAAATTAAAAATAAATAATGCTAAATCTCTACAGGTATGCATGCCAAAAATATCCAAATAGAAAACAAAATTTACAATCCATCAAAGAATTGTATTTTAGTGATTGGAAGGAGACTCCTCCCTTGGCTGGTTCATATTATCTAGCTCCTTGGGTTTAGTGGTATCCATCGGGTCTTCTATCTGAGGTTGTTCTTCTTGCTTTCTCCTCCTCTAATTGGTTTCTAAGATATTCCATCTCATCCTCCAAGCTCTAAAATATATCTTGTTGTTCTAATAGTAATTGCATGATCATATCTATATTAGTTGATAACTAGTTAATCTTGGAACTGAGAAGGATGATTTCCTGCTAAAGGTTACTTAAAATCATCTCCAATTTCCTAAAGGGTTAGTGTTAGTCATATTACTGATACCTTTTGATGAGCTAGAGACTAGATTAAAAAACAATTCACTGAGGCAATCTCAGCCTAAAAGGCGAGTTGAAAGGACCACTTAATTAGGGCATGAAATGCACCCGCTCATACCTTTAAGGCAATAAAACCTTCACCACATAACACAGAGTACAATTATACACACTGCTTTCCACAAAAATAATACATCTTAAGAGTCTAAATCTTATTAAACCAATAGAAGGAGACTAGTTAATAACAAAGATACCTCTTACCAACTGAACAACCAACACAAAGGACTCCTAGCAATTAACATTTATCTGAGACGATGACCATACAAGGAGAAGAAATAAAGAAAGTCCAAAACATATGATAACATATCACACCAACATCTTCACAACAACAGTGAAATAGCTAAGAGCAAAAAAAGAGAAAGAAATGGGATGACGGACGTCCAACAAACTACCAAATGGATAACAAGCCAAAAAGGTGGCCAAGGGCCAATCTTACCTCAAACCTCCCAAACCTCCCAAACCTTCAAGTTATTCCATTCCCAACAAGAATAAACTCCAACCTAAGAAAATCACCCCATGGCATGAACAACACCAAGGAGAGAAGATGTTTGGCCAACATACAATTTGTCCACACACAAATCCACCATAACTCTTTCTGTTAAACATTTATAAAGTCCCTCCACAACCAATATGACACAAAAACCACCTTGTATGAAATTATGGAGAGATTCACCTCCTTCAAGAATCATAATCATCGATGATTTCTTCCTCTTGAGGCCAAGTTTAACATTCATGTCACAATGATCTCCATTTTTACACTTACTCTTGTTTTTATGCATTTGACATTTATCTTCTTCTTCTTTTTTCTATTTTCCATCTCATCCTATAGCTCTACACAACACCATATACCTACCTTAATGTTTTATGCAACCTTCTCCTTCATCCCCTTCAACATATCTACTACTCATATTTCTCTCCCAATGGATCTCACTACTTGAAACTGCTCCCACTAAATTGTGCTTATTGCCTTAACATTATCCCACTAAATGATGTTTATTGAATGATGTTTCTTTCCTCTCCATGCTCTACATTCTACACCATTATAAATACACATGACATTTGTATTATTCTTCTTTTATTCACTATTTTATTTTTCATCCTATAAGGATACTCAACACCACTTGCTTTCATGTTTTACTCAATCGTATCCTTCACCCCCTTCAACATATTTATAACAAGTTACCTCTCTCTCTCTGTGGAGCTCAGTGCATAAAACAACCCCTACTAAATTATGGTTACTTCCTTAAAAACATTTTCCATTGGATGGTGCTTACTGCCTCCACAATCTCCCTCTTCTACACCATTATGAGAATTCCCTTTACTTGATTAGATCAAAGTACCCTTATGGTAAGATAACACCTTACAATGATCCTTTTACGGAAGAAATTCACTTCTACATTGCTTATAAGGAGGACTCCATCCTTATTTATAGCTAATAAGAGAACCTTTGGATCTTAACGACCTACCTAGTGGATCTTCTTTAATGAGGCCATGATACATTTATTTAATACTAACTACCATATTGAGTCTTATTTAATAATAAAAATCACATTGGACTTAGTCTACTTTACTATGAATGACACCATAACTACCTTTTACTACTTTAGTGGGCCCTTCAACCCTCCTTACATTCCTAGGGAGGATCCCTACATTTCACCCCCTTAAAAAAGCATTGCCCTTCATGCTTATTCTAAGGATGTACAACCATAAACTAAGGTAACATTGACCTGAATGCTGAAGGTATGGAACCAGGGTCTGTTATGAAACCAGCTCAAGAAAAAGATAGAAAAGATAGACCAATGCCTTAGAATTCAGCCTCTTCGAGGGGGCAACCTCCTTTACATTACATAAATGAACAATTCTTTGATGATACAAATGAAAATACCTCCTTTCTATATATAGGAGTCTAAGGGGTCATAACATAATCAAAGCCGACATAACAATAATAATGTAAGGGCACAATAATAACAATAGTGGGCTTCGATGGGGGACAATAGTAACGATATGGGCACTACATGGGTACATCCATTTAATAAGTGGGTTGTACTAATAACAATAAGGGGTTACACTAGTAGTATAGGGGCTTAACAAGGTCCCATGTAAAAAAAATTATCCACCATCTTGAAGGACTTCAAGAGGCTCCACTAGTCTCCTGTACAAGTGGTAATAATAATGTTGTAGTAGTACAAAGAACCAAAGTCTCATGTACAAGGGTTTGCTACAACACTAAAGTAGCTAGTGTCTCATGTGCAAGTGAAAACTACAATACTAAAGTAATATTCCAAGGAGAACATCCATAAACCTAGATCTCATGTCTAAGTTTTCATCTTGAATCCCATCTGAATATATTTGAGCGTAATAGTTGATTGAAAATGGTGCTCTAAATGTATACAATGGTGATGTATATTGTAATACATAGATCCATCCATATCAAAAATATTGTGCACATAACACACTATTATTGGAGAATAAAAGCTAAAAACCAATAGCCATAATAAGTTTCTAACTTCCCATGATAATGTTCTCTACATAAAGTGGAGTAGAGTCATCAAATAGAAGTTTGAAGTAGTTGTTTTCTAGAAACTACAATTTCCCATCTACCATTCACCAAAAGCATCCTCTAATTCATGCTAGGCATGTATATCACTGGCACTCTCCCCTTTGATGATAGGATACATCCCACCATCAATAATGTTATCCTTCATTTCTTAGGGTCCCTTCTCTATTATTGCTACATATGTTGCAAGCTTCTTATCATGAGCATTCACTTCTCCCATGGCATGTTTCACCATAATGTCATTCATTCAGTTGTGTTAGGGTTTGTGGTTAGAAATTTGCAAGGGTTTTAACACATTAGATAGCGACCAAAAGCATAACATAAAATATATAAAATCAAAGCCTTTAAAATCCTCTATCTAATGACATTCATTTGGTTGAAATTTAGGTTCCTTGTCAAAACATATTGGTTCTTTGGTTTTTAACTATTCAAAATGTGGCTCCTTTGAGTCATGTAGCTCCTTTAATTCTTCTTCTTTTTATACCCTTCCTGGGGCTTTTCTTCATATGTTGTTGTTTCTTCTTCTTCTTATTTAACCTCAAACTCTTCATCTAATGTATCAATAGGTATTAGAATTGGTTTCTCTGCAAAATCTTTTTCATGTGCCACATTGGGACCTTCTTGTTTAACAAGAGAAATATCATGTAGTATAAGTGTATTTTTCTTGTACCAAAGCTTTATGAACTTTTGTTACATATTGATATTAACTCTACCAACTGATTTCATATAAGGATATCTGAAAACAATATCCACATCATCCATATCTATAGCAATAAATAAAAACGAAAAACATATTTATCCATAATAACCTTTAAATCTTAAAAGAATTGAACATTATCACCCTTAACTTGTGTGTTGTAGATATACTTTGTTAGGACTTGCAATTTTTTGCCAAGTTAACATTGATGAATTTTTGCTTACTACTAGGTTTTTTAGAAATAGTAACTTTTTCCCATTGAAGATATCCATGAACCTCTAATAGGACTTAGGGCTCATCTAAAAATAAACACTTAATAATATATTTATCCTTCTTCATTGCATGGGACCACCCATTTAAAAAAAAATCATTTGATTCATCTAAAAATGTCACCATCTTGTCATAATTATGCAACTCCCGCCATTTGGCAACTCTTCTTTTAAACAATGGGGTAACCAATATTTCTAATCCCCACATGACTTTGTCTTATGTATGTATTCTTCAATACTAATACCATCAATTTTTCATACAAAATCCATCTTTCTTTCTATAACAAAAAATAGAATTATAGTTTTAAATAAATAACTTACTTTTCAATGGAGTTCCTTTATGCAACTAGAGTTTTGAGGCAACAAATTTAAACTAGTCATAACTCTTTCAATATTTCTAGGAATCTCTATTATAACCATAATTATAAATGTCATAGTCATTATACATCTCCTGGCATTAGTTTCCTGAAATTTTGAGCACTTTATCAAAATATATCTACTTTGTAATCCATGTTGTCATAATGAGTAACACTCTAAAATAAATAATTTTAAATCAACAATATCTTCACTTTTTGGACTCTAATTTTGATGATTTACTTTTTAACTTGGGTGTTTTTTAAGAAAAACTAAGATTTATAATTGTTTTATTTGGATTCTACACAAAAAGTCTTATAAATGGATCTAAATACTACAATCCTCTTTATTGGTTGAAATATTTGTGATTAAAAAAAGAGTTCTTTCACTTTTGCCCCAAGAAAGAGCTCTAATATTACTTGTAGTAAATCTTGGTATATAAATGATAAAATATGACCCTTAAGCTTGAGAATAAACCCTTAACATAAAAAATAATAGAATGTATACACAAAAATATAATACTAAGACATAGAGAGAATCCTTAAGGTAGGGTAACACCATCAAATACTCCTTAGGGAAGGAATCATTCCACGAGCCATTCTTGCTACAATAAATACTTAACATCCAACATATCTCAATAAAATGATACATATGGATTTTATTTATACTTTCTCATAAGTATTCATTTGGGTCTATGATAAATATCTCTCATTATTATATTATTTCTTTTAACTACATCGTAGGCCTATTCCATGATTATGACCACATTATATTCATTATCCCCTTAAGTACACCCTATTATCCTTCCTATGTATATTACAATCTTCAACTTCTAACACAAATCATATGTGTACCTCCTCAATATCACATAGGGAATCTTCAATCTCTAGTGTTTTTAATCTCATTGCACTCAAAATGCTAGTGCATTTTTTAATTCTCTCTATCAAATCTTCTAGGTTTGAACTTCCATAAAAATATGTCATATCCAAGTTCAATTGGTGCAATTTCACATCCCCCTCTTCATCTTCATTAATCTTTTAGATCACTTTGGTTGCAACCTTTCTCATTTGCTAACCCAATCCATAGGCATCTATTATCTTCCATATCTACAACATAAATTTGTTAACTTTTGTTACAATATCTTCCTCTTTTTTTATTACCACTCGTAGGAAGTTATTTTATCCTTGTCATATGCCTTCTTTACCATGTCCACTCTCAACAATACAATTTTCTTCTCACATAGGTTGCCTCACTCAGCATTTTATCTAATCAATTTACTCTCTCATAGCAATAGCCTTGTATGTTTCCACATCATTACAGTTCGTGTTTAGAAACTTCTCACTTCTCTTCTTAGATAGTTGTACTTAGCAATTCACTCTTTATCAAACCAAACTACTATAATTAGGAGTCTCAATTCCAAGATCCATCACTCTTATACCACTTTTTCCAATGCTTATGGTTTGAAAACCAAAATCATGTAAAGAAAGTGCTCACAAGAAACACAAAATTGTAATTACATTAATTAAAATAAACAATTCATAGACTCTATTACCACAAAAAATTACAATAAATACTTTTACCAACAATATCTATAACTTTATTGATTCAATGGCCAAATTTCTTGAGCCACGCAATATTCATAGATCCTACACATAGATCTTTGGATCCTAAAGCAACAAAAACTATAAAACCTCAAATCAAAATAGAGTACATGACTCTTTATTCATTCACAAATTCATATACATGCTTGTGCTCCTTGGTCTTAAATCATTTTAAATACGTTAATTGTTCAAATTCAAAATACAACCTTCCATAACCCTAGGGATGTAGATCAGTGGGTGATAGAGTATTGTGAAGGAACTCGTTGTGATGTTGGTTCAAACCTCACCTAACCCATGTGCTGTGCTTGGGGGGTGTGCAATGCACCTAGAAGTTATAGTGGTAGTAGTTGGAAGTGACCTTCTGCCATGTGAATATGAACCCAACCTAGTTGTTGATTCCTCTAAACAAAAAAATACAACCTTTCATCTTCCCGAGATTACAAAAATTTACTAAAAAAGTGAAATTTGAATTAATTTCGTAAAATTCCAAAGTTTGATGTTAAAAAAAAGGTACATATTTGCATGAGGGGGCTTAGAAAAATGCATGTTCAAATTCATACTAGTGTCCTTTTGAAAATGTGACACTTAATTTATGTCTATATTTATGTTTTCAAAAAACACCTATATGTCAAAATTTCAAAATTTACCTCTATTTGTTTGCATCAATTCTCCCTTGTCAACAACTAATGTAGTTTTACTAAAATTGACCAAATTCGTATTCTTTCACTAAAATGCACATCTAGAGTTCATTTCTTGGCTAGAGTTCATTTCTTGGCCAAACTGAGTGATTCAAATTGGAGAATGTGCATTTTGTTATTCCATGGATTTCTACATTTCATTTGAATTTTAAAAGTTGATGATGTGCTAAAATACTCATTTTTTTACCCATGTGTTATGAAATGTCTAAATAGCTTGTGAGGCCTTACCAAAATGCATGCCAAGTATTCCTCATTCATGATATAATGAAACAATCAACATAAAAAAATATTTCTCTTGTTGGGTGCAAAACTTGTCTCTTAAATTTTCTTGATTCAACTCCAAATGCACATAGTTTGTCTGCAAAACTGCCCTTTACCACTATTTTTGTCATTTATAAGAAATGCACACCATCATTCTTTGAAAAAAATAAATGCACACCATCATTATCAAAATGCATGCTAAGGCCAAGTTAAATATTCAAAATGAGTTTTGAAATACGATTAGTGTTCCACATTCAATTATCTACAAGCTATTTTCATTTGTTGTCATAATTTCTTTTCTATTTCTACCATGTTTAACAAAGAATTTTTTAGGGGCAATGTTTCACCAATTGATTATTTTTTGGACATTTTCTGAAAATAATCTTTGCCCATTTGGTAGAAAATCTTGGGGTAGCTCAATTGGCATTGGCCGTGGAAATGAAGTCTCTCTGAACCGGAAGTCTTGGGTTCAAATCTTGTGCTACCCCCCTGATCAGGGTGAGAGGTTGGACATGACGAAGATGTAGTCCTACCAAGCTTACAAAAAAATAATAATTAAACATTAAATTGATAATATTCACCAAAAATTTACCAATTTTAATAGTAAATTATATGTTTTTTATTGAATATTTGCCTACATTTTATATATATAATTTTTCAAAGAAGAATAGTCACTAAAAATATTATAAATAGGAATAATATAGAATCCTTGAAAAAACTTGATGCTTAAAACAAAATTACCCTTATTTCCCTAATTCGTGGAAATGCGTGTTAAGAGCTTTAAACTACATATTTGGGGCAAAGTAGGCACTTTTGGAAGTTAACAAAGGCGAGGTGGGGTTCCGAAAAGTGGATTTTGGAAAACCATCGAATCATACGTGTCTCGAGTCCTTACATTTGAAATGGAAGTACTTCTATCTTCTAAACCTATTTATGAAATCAAATTTATGTAGGATAGATTGCTTAACCAAGATTGCTCCAACATCACATATGAATTTTCTTCAATATCTTCATACATTCTCTTGGATTTAAGGGTTAAGCTAGTAGCATATTCTACTCATAAAAAGGGCTGAGATTAGAATTATGAGTTAAAATATGGAATTAAACCTTACTGATTATATAATTAAAACTCCAAGAAGAAGAATATCCCATTTATTTTTCAAGGTAGAAATATCATTATAAGTTAATAAAAGAATGGTTAATTTCAAGACTAGGGGTTATTCTATAAAGTAAAGTTAAAATTGGAAAAGGAACAAATAGCTAAGAAGATTGTATCCTTGTATTTAAAAATAATATTAATCCCACTATAATGGTTATAGGGATTGCTCTTATATGCTTTAATATTTAAGGTAAGATCTTTCTTGATGTAGCAATTTATACCACATATCCCTTTATGCATCAACTTAGATTTATTCCAAATTAAAAAATAGTATATTGTTCTAAATCAAGGAATTGGAATTATTTATGTCCTCATGTTTCAACGAGCAATATAAGATCAATTGAGGTTTTTATCCATATTAGGTTGGGACCCTTCAAGGGGATCCTTTATGATTGCTTATCGCAGTCTTAAATTTTATTAATCCCTATGTGTTTCTTTGGAAGTTATTCTTTATTACTGCTCTTTCATTATTTATTATTGCTCATTTTCTTGCTTTCCTAGCAGTTTTCACATTTTGAACTTCATTTCTTAATTTAGCTTGGTCTTCTAGGATAACATATTCATTTATAAATATACGCAACCCTTTCAAGGTGGAAATTTTTATGAGAATGTGTGGTCTCTTCTCAATTGATTTCATTCGTATTAGAACAAGACATATTTTACCCTTGATTATTTTACCAATTCTCTAAGATTTTAAAATCTCTAGTTTCAATTTCTATTTTCTTTTGTAGAATGTCTAGTGATATCTAGAACATATTCATTTGTTATCCCATTTGTCTCATCCACAATAAGGTTTAGACGTCATTTTTTGCATTAGTGCTTGATTGTGAGGAGTGTGTTCATTTCCTCCATAATTGGTTGGATTTCAATGCTTGGCTTTGATATTGGTGAGGAATGAATTGTCCCCTCTAGATCTCTAATTTTAATGTTAACAATGGTGGTGTGACTAGAGTTAGAATTTGGGCCCTATTTTCCATTTCTTCTTATTTATCCATTTTTGGATTTGATTTTCCTTCTCCTTTTACAGAAAATGCAAACCATCATATGAATAAGCTCACACATTTAAATTGAAAATCCACCTTCCCCACTATAACAAATTGAAAAAAATAAGGGTTATGCCCATGGAACATGACAATAAAAAAACAAATAAAAGAAGAAGATATATACCAATAAAAGCCATGGTTGAGAGAAGAGTTCATTCTTTGCTACACCAAAAATATGCCAAATTTAAGACAATAGTATCTTTAAATATGAAACTTAAATTCAACAAAAAAAATTCTATAACAATAATAAGAAAATCAATGAAGAAGATTACCTCCATTGATTAATAAATCAACCTCTACAAGCAAGCCTACCTTCTTTGAGTGTAAATAAAACCTTACCCTTCTTTCACAGAAAAACCCTAGATTGAAGAGGAGAGGGGGAAAATCTAAAAGTAAGTAAAAGAATGAAAACATTTTAGTTCAAGGGGAAGGTTTTCCTTAAGAAATATAATATTTTTAGTATGAGAACTAGAAAAAGGAGGATGTTGAATGCAAAAAAGAATTTAAAGTTGTCATTCAATTTGAATTTACTTTAATATTATGGTATATGAATTATTAAATCATTCAATTAAGAATAAAACATGATTAAAATATTTATTATTATTTCCATGTAATTCTTGTTATGGGTTTTTATTATATTGATTAAAAGGTGAAGGCCTTGAGACATTGAATTAGAATGCCCACTTCTTAGGCAATAACTTGTGTGCAAACTTTGTTTTAGGTACATGAGATATATTATAAGAAAGATTTCCTTAATATCTTTATGGTATTGTATTTATTTATTTTTCAATATCAAATATAAAATGTTGAAATCCGGATGTTTTGATGTCAACATATATTAATTTTATCATCAGTATATCGATGTTAAATAAGGTAAGAAATACACATGGAAACGCTCGGTACATGTGAAAAATAAATTTATAGTGTGATAATACAACATTTTATTAAAATCATCAAAGTGAAATTCATTGAAATTTAGTGAAAAAAAATGCAAATATAATGAATATCGACACCTAAAATGACAAAAAGGCTATATCTTAAAATTAATGTTAAAATAGGAATGAAGAGATTTTTTTTTACAGAGCTTTGCTAAGATTTTTGATGTGCTAGGGTTTCAAGGTTTCTGAATCACCACCGCTAGAACTGCATTTGCCTTCTTACGCGACTGACAGACAATGTTGATGCCACTCTACAATTGATTGGCCATATGTCAAACCCTCCTGGGGGAGGGGTTCTACTCCCTCCTTCAAAACTATGGTAACTAGTGCTCATCATTCATATAATGGTCCGTCCTAAAGCACATGGTAGTAGAAGGGAAAGCAAGCGAACTCGCCAGACCTAGAAGTTCAATGGTTGTCCAGAATGAGGGGTCGTTGTCTCCCAAAGGCAGCTAAAAACCTGCGAGTAGTGATCCCCAACCACCGCCTAGAACAATCCCGACAATTTATGTAAGATCACGCAATAATCTGTAAATTTATGGGTATCTAACCCAAGGATTCAGATATTCTTAGATGGATCCAACTCGAATGGAAACAAAAATGTCCATTTGATCTTCACCTCTAGGCAAAGGGTTTCTTCACAGTGGTCTTTAAGAATCTGGTAGACTAGAAGAGATTTTTGGATAACGGGCCTTGCTTCATCAACAGTGCAGGGTTATTCATGAGGCATTGGGAACCCTGCTACAACTTGGAGAAGCAACGGTTCCTAGAAGTGCCTATTTGGGTTTGGCTCTATTCACTACTAGAGGATTTTTGGGAGATAGACATCCTGGAATCGATTGGTAATTCAATTAGAAATTTTGTCAAGTCTCGGAGATCACCCAACATTGACAGTTTTCATCTTATGCCAAAATTTGTGTTTACATGAAAATCTCGCAACCTCTTGTGGAATCAGTGGATATTGAGTATCAAGATGAAGTTTGTTCCCATCCATTGGACTATGAAAGAACCCTTCAAATGTAGAATATGTCATGAGAATGGGCACTTGTTTCATGATTTCCCTCAACAACAACAAGAGACCCATGCTCCTCCAGCTAATCCTCCCCCAGAACATTTTTAGGGAGTTCCACGGCAGCTCCCTTTGGCCAGTAAAGGTCCTCCCACTAATTCTTCATCACCCCCTCCTTCGATAGCCCCAAATCGCCCTTTCGGGAATTGCTTTTATCTTCTGGTGGATTCTAGTGAGAAGGATCAGAGAAAAGTGCCAGAAGTTATGTATCAATCTTAAGTAGAAATGGAGGTGGAAGTGGGATCAGAAAACCCTAAGAACAAACATCCAAGCAAAAGAAAATCTTCAGAAGAGCTATCGACTGGTAAGGAGATTTAGTGAGTCCTTGCCCAAGCTCAGCAAGCCTTAGAGCATGAAGTCAAAATGGATCAGCTGAATTTCGATGAGCAGGTTATGGTATCTTTCCTATGGAATTGGGCCAAGGATGGGTCAAACAATATTCCTCAATAAAAACTAGATCAATTCCACCAGATCTATAAAGAATTGCAACAACGTCAAGCTCCTATGGAATCCCCCCCTCACTTAGCCTTGGCCTACCGTGATGAGGAAGAACCCACTAAGCATGTTGAATCTATATCAAGGTCTAGGAAGAAGGGTATAATACCCACTATCAAAGTTATTAGAGAAGTAGGTTCGATCCTAGTTAACTCAAGACAAACCAATGTCTTCACGGAGTAATAACAACGTTCTCAACCCCCTCCTCAATGAAGGTGGTCTCCTAGAACATAAGGGGACTCAACTCAAAGGGAAAGTTGAGGTACTTGAGAGATAGAATTCAACAGGAAAAGCTGGATATCATAATCTTGTAAGAAACTAAGGTAACCCAGGATAAACTAAGTGAAATCATGAGAAGAAGTTGTCCCAAGACTGATTGTATGGATTTCGACGCTAAGGGTAGTGCAGGAGGGTTCAGAATCCTCTGGGATACCAGATCTATCACCTTCAGAGCCTTGATCGCTTTCCCTAACACTCTTTCAGGTCAATTTGAATATATAGGCTCCTCAGATAAGGTTTGGTTAACAACGGTGTATGGTCCTACTCTCCCGGGGGCAAAGCCAACTTTTCTTAGCAGTTTATGGAAACTAAAGGAGATTCTGGGTGCGGAAAGCTAAATTATGGTAATTGATTTCAATCTGATTAGGGATCTAGGAAAAAATAAAGGTTGAGTTAGACGATTGGATCCTATCTCTCTCTCCTTTCAGGAAATGATTCAATATCTCATAGTAGAAAACATTAATTTCATTAATGGATCTTTCACATGGAATAATCGACAAGGGGGAAAACACCAGATCGCCTCGCACCTAGATCGCTTCCTCATCTTAGATGATATCCTCCAGAAGGACCTATATTTTCAATCTTTAATCCTTCCATGCATGGGATCAGATCACTGGCATATCGACCTGGAAATTGACTTAAGGATGGCCCCGAGGAATAGACCTTTCTGGCTAGAAAGACCTAACTTCACGGAAAAGTTATACGAATGGTGAAAGGACATCAACATGGTGGGGCGTAGTCATATGGAAAACTTCCAGTTGAAATTGAAAAAACTCAAGAGAAGGATAAAAGCTTGGAATCATTCCGATTTTGGCAATATTCACAAAGAAAAGAGGCATTTGGAGGAGTCAATGTGGTCAATCTAGCAACGAATCATCTTATAAGTTTGGACTGAAACTCTTGTTGCACGGGAGGGTTGGGTCCTAAATGATCTAGAGCAAAGGAAAAAGCAAGAGGAAATCCTATGGAGGTAAAATTCGAGGGTCCAATGGCTAAAAGAGGGTGACCGAAACACAAAATTCTTTCATATGACTATGTTGAAGCATCGACAGTTTAACTGGATCTTCTCCCTCCATGGATTGGGAGGCCAACAAATTGTTCAACATGAGGAGATTTTAGAGGATATGATCGCCCACTTCCATACATTGTTCACATAACCAAGGGTAGAGTGAAGTGGGACTGTCTCCAAAAACAGGCAATGCATTCCTCAATTAATTTCAGAAGATCATAATGAGGCTCTTATGAGAGAGATATCCTATGCAAAAGTCAAAGAGTTCGTTTGTGCGCTTCCATCAAACAAAGCTTCGTTCCCTAATGGATTTACCTTGAATTTGTTTAAAGCCACCTGGCACTTTCTTGGGCCAAAAATCCTTGAATTGGTTGAGGAATAGGGAAGACCCTTTGGTCATTCAAATACAGCTTGGTTGGTGGCCATGACCCTTTATCTGATCACCAGCATTTTCCAAATGGCTCCTCTATCTTAAATATGGCTAAGGTGAATCTTGATATTATAAAGGATCATGGATTTTGGGAAGTTAGGAATAGATGTAAAGCCATATTTTGGGAGAAGGCTTGGATGCAATACCACAAGCTAAACCAATAAGAGCACTTCTGGGATATCTATACATTCACCTCTCAATTAGGAGTCGTGTGGGTTAAGGACTTCTGGCAGGATACCAACAGGTCGTCAATATGGAGAGTGTGGAAGTCCCTAGTGCACTGTCTGGATCATGATCCCCCTTTGGACTAGGAGGCCCTAGTCTTGATCCTCCAGTAATGACCTATATTAAACAATGGAGAGCTAGATAAACTTAGATGGGGCCATATCCCGAGAGGTCTCTCAAGGAAGCATATCCTATTCTTTCTTCTTTTGCGAATTCGGATATAGATCCTTTATGGAAAATAATATGGTATTCTAGGTTATGGCCAAAAGTATCATTCTTTCTCTGGTTAAATGTGCATGGAAGACTTCTTACTTGGGACAAGATTCAGAAAAAGGGATTATGTGGTCCATCCTCATGTCCTCTTTGTTCCAACGCGAAGGAAACAACAGACCATCTCCTTAACTTGTGTCATGTGGCAGTGGATCTTCGGGAATGATTGCCACGCTCTTTAGGGTTGTGGATCGATCTAAGAGCAATCTAAGAGAATCGTAGGACTTGTGGCGTCGGACACTCTTCAAGAATTCGATAGTGAATAGAGAGTGGTGTCTCTCACAAGGTTTCATCCTTTGGAATCTTCGAAAATCCAGAAACAGAGCAGTGTTCCACCTAGAGATCATCAGAGTCGATCAGGTTTGGGAAGTAATAAAATGTAACATTAAAGAATCCATCTCTATTTCTTGTTGATCAAGGAAGGATTAGAAATCTGAGGGTATGGAGAACGAAATCCTAAAGGTCTTGGATCTTAGCCTGAATTCTCTTTCCCTGGGGTTCGCTCGCCTGCCCTCCATGAGGGGAAGCTCACCTAACACCTTTCTTTGCCCTCTGCCTAGATTTTTTAAGTTAAAATTTAACGATGCTTCTAAAGGAAACCCTAGTTTGGATGGCCTTAGTGGTTTAATTCGTAATGATAAGGGGAAAGTCGTCAAACTTTGTGTGGTCTCGTGCAAAATATCTACCATTAATGTCACTGGATTCCTTGCGCTAGAGAAAGTTCTTCAAATTGCTACAGAGATGGGATTGGATAAATGGTAGGTATCTAGGGATTCCCAAATCACAATTTCTATGTTGCGGAATTTTATTAATGGGCCCTCCCAGATAAGGTGATCAAAGGTTGGAGACTTGAGCTTTTCGGATAACATATACAATCTTGGATTTCCTCCTTTGATTATGTAGTCACAGAGCATGTGGGTCACAAAGGGAATTAGGCAGTTGATAGGCTAGCCAATTAGGGCAGTGAAAACCAAGGATAGGAATTTCTAAACAACTAGGCTTTCAATTCAATAGATTTGGAAGAGGCTTCCCCAATGGAGGTGATGAAAACTGTGGCTACCTTGATGCATGTGTCATGACGGTGAATATCTGGCGAATGGTGCGAATTTCAGTTAGCCCATCCTCCCATTTCATTTGCAGTATGATGGAATTGACGGTGCAGCGTGCGATGTTTCAATTGGTCTCTTCAGGATTGCGAGCGGGTGAGATCCATTGGTATATGGCGGTTGTCAATATCTAGGTTTATCATTATGTTGTGATGATTTGGTGGTTAGTGGTTCAAGGATCAAACTCGATGGTCTCACAGGTTTCTTTGGTCGGTGGCTTGTTTGGGAATGGTGGCGATTTCGTAGTCATTGTCTTCTCCTTAGCCTCCGAGTTACAAAAACACTAAGTTTGCTTCCTTGTGTATGGTTTCCTTTTTTTAGAGGTTTAAGTGAATTGTGTATGGTTATCAGGTCGACGATCGAGCCATTTCATGTGTTATTAGTTAATTATCTTCTAGATTCCTTATAAGTTTGTGGGAGCATATGTGTTTCTTGTTAATTAATCTTCTTCTAGGGTCTATTATTTTCATGAATTTGTTTTGGACACCCATGACCCACTGTTGGGTGAACAAATATTGGGGCTGACTAGGGAAAAATTGTACTAAGGTGTCTATGGTAACCAATTATTAGGTGGGGTTTGCTCCAAGTGTGTTTGTGGTTGGATGTCCTGCCGCCTGGCCTGCACCTTGGCTTCTTGTTGCTTCCTCTAACGAAGGTGTCGGTAATACTTTGGTATTATTGGTGTGTTTCCTAGTTGTGGTCTCATTTGCAATTCCTCGAGTTGGAGATAGTAGGTCGGCAGTTCCTCATCCTCGAAGTCTCTTGGCTAATTCAGGGTTTTCTGTTACTCTGTTGTGTGTCTTGGTGCATTGGGAGGTGACGTTGTTTACCGGTGTTCCTATCTCTGAAGAGTTTCCCTGGGCTTCTATAATGCAACCTATGTTGAATAATTCCTGCTCCAAAACCTAGTTGAAGGGAATTTTGGCCAGCCAGGGAGGGCGACGTAAGAATTTGAAGGTGGCGATGGCGGAACATGTGCCTTAGCATTCTCTGTGGGGAGGTAGAACAACTGGTAGCATGGCTTGGATGGCCTAAGGGGCCTATGGTGGCAGGGGTGGTTCAAGAGTAGCTCGAGGTGGGAGTGTAATGGGGAATGATAAGCAAGTCAATGTGACCCGTGGGGTCGAAGCTGGTGATCGAGGCAGGACGCATTCATCTAGGTGTGTAAGTGTTGCTGGTCGGAAACATTGCTCTGAGACTTGTTGGGACCTGGTCCAGTATGATTTGGATCGATTAGAAATTTACGATAAGGGTAGGAAGGAAGAACATGAAGTTGTCATTGCTACACTCAACTAATTGCATTACTTTCAATGTCATGTCAGGGAGAGGATCATGGTGGTATGGTGGGGTCAGAATTTGTTATTTGAAAATGTGGAAAGGCTAGAAACATGGATGGCTCATTTTGGTCAACATGTCTAATGTACTTATCATCCCTCTCCCCCTCCAGGGACTGGAACAGATTTTTCTTGCCTCTATTACCTCTGATGAATAAGCATGGTTACATGTGTTCTACTCATTCTATTTGTCTTTTGGTGCTTTTGGCCTACTAAGTTGTGGATTGTGTCTATAGTTGTGCTTCTATTTATTTTCCATATGTTGCTAACAACAGTTAACAAACCTGGTTGGGGTGAAACAACCTGCATTTTGATATCAATGTACCCCATTTTTTATGAATGAAAATAAACTTGATTAAGAAAAAATAATGTTGAAATAAGCATCATTTTGAAACCCAAAATTAGTAGTGAATGAAACATAATAATTGCTAATGGTATTTAGATTTATGTCCTTGGAAGAGATGAATTTAGTGAGAAATTTTGTGGTGGTGTTGGTCGTTTTACATACCTTTTTATAGTGGTTTGTTATTATCATCATTATTTTTAAATTATGTTCTTTAACCATTTTTTATAATAGCTATATAGTATTAATAAGGGTGGTAAGTATTTGGGGATGGGGTCATACATGGTTCTATTGGATAACAAGAAATAGAGTATGCATTTCGGGGCTAGGAATTGTAACTAGCAATGAGGTATAAAAAAACATAGTCTATCAAGGGTTAGTAATTCTCAAGGAAAAATGGGCCTATCGTGCAACAATGGTTGGAGATTCACCAATGGTCATTATTCCATCAAATTTCTCTCCAAAAATTTCATCTTTGTCATCTCACTATGTTAAAAATAGAAACAAGAAATCATAATTTAATTTGTCCTTGAATTAAATTAGGAATTAAATCGAAATTTTATTCTCATAGCAACTTGTAATAGTTAACTAAGTTAATTTGACTTAGTTAGCTCAGTAAATTTGAGTTAGAAGTCTATCTATAGTCATGTAGAGTGATTCCTAAATTTTAGGGGTCCAAGTTGAGTTCTTTTGAGTTGTAATTAATTAACTCAATCTAACATAGTTATAGTCAGTTACACTAGTTCAAGCAGTTGGAGGAACTAGTAGGAGGTCTAGTAGTGGGGAGCAACTTCAGTGCAGCTTCAGCGCTCCACCAGTTAACTAAAGATTCACTCATAAATAACTCATGCATTTCATTTCATAGGAAGACCCAATTGATATTAGAGTTCAGGGACAATGTATTATCAGTTCTATAATTTTCCGAGTTGTATAGATGGTGCATGCAATCAGTAGAAGGCCTATGATGGATTGCGCAATTGTGGTGAGGGATTTTCCCAATTAAATATGGGCTAATTCTCTTAGGAATTGTGCAAGGAAGTAGGGGCTTGGTAGGCAACAGAATTATCTAAGTGTTGGCTTGAGTTGGTTTGTGAAGCAGAAAGATAGATTGTACTTGTGTAGGAATTGTTAGGGTTGAACAAGCATTGTATTTTATTCTCAGATATTTTGGTTAATGCAATATAAATAGTCGTGGTTTTGAGTAGTTGTTTTCCCCATAATAATATTGTGTTATGTGTGATTGAAATTATTCCTTTTCTTCTTAGTGTTTTCATCGATCAATTTTTGTTTCCGCTAATGAGTAAAGTAGATTCGTGTCTTTTGTTTTAGCATATCACATAAGCAGTTTGAATCTACAGTAAAAATCTACATGGTATCAGAGCTGAAGACATTATAGAAGAGGAGAATATGATTTTGTTGTGTAGGTGAAATCAAATTTTCAATTTCATACGTCAGAGTCAGCAGGATGTCATTCTACGGTTTGAGACTTGAGTATGGCTTGGAGGGAAGCTCAAATTACATAACTTGGAAGGACATGATGGCGGTAGTGTTGGAAGACAACGAGATGAAGGAATTCATAGATCATGATATTCTGAAGCCTCCATTATCTTATGCTAAAAATTTGGTTGAATGGAGAAAGTGTGTGACAAATGTGAGAAACTATAAAAGAATTCAGACTTCTGTGATCCATAATCTTGTTTATGAGAATAATTTCGGAAAAATCACATAAAAAATAATTTGTCGACGCATTTCGAACCAACTAGTGTGGTTCATCGTCAGGACAAGTTGAGATCCAATCTGAGCAACGGGTTAATAGGGATAGCAGGCCATTCCAACAGCTAAATTTTCCAATTTATCGGAAAATTTAGCTATTGGAATGGCCTGCTATCCCTATTTAACTCATCGCTCAGATTGGATCTTCAACTTGTCCTGACGATGAACCACACTGGTTGGTTCGAAACGCGTCGACAAATGATCTTTTATGTGATTTTGCCGAAATCATTCTCATAAACAAATGTGAGAAACATTATCCTAGAATGTGCTCGAGATCATATTGTCTCGAATTTTCATAGTAAGGAAACTCCATTTGCAATGTGGAAGGCATTGATGGACTTGTTTCAAAATAGGAGTGACCATAGGAAGTTGGCACTGAAGGAAAAGCTCAGAAAGATAAAGATGGAGAAGGGCGACTCAATTCTGAAGTACATGACCAAGTTCACCCAATATCAGGATGATCTTAGAAGTGTCAGGGTTATTGTTGCAAAATATGATCTGGTGATACTAGCACTTCTAGGAATTCCCAAGAGCTGGCACAATTACGAGGACTTTGTTAATGGGAGGAAGAAGCTACCAAAGTGGGAGTGATTGTGGTCCGACTTGGTATAGGAAGATATTTGGTGCAATACCAGAGACAAATCCTCCTCAAAGCATGATGATGAGTATAAGTTGCCTTAGTAGATAAAGCAAAGAAATGGAAGGGGGAGTCATCCCATTCCAAATCAGATTCTTGTCAGGGAAATAAGAAGAACGACATGTCGAAAATAAAGTGTTTTCACTGTCACGAGCTAGGACACTTTGCCACAAAGTGTTTGCACAGGAAACCTGGTAAGAATCCCTCCGGAGGAACGGTTGGTGAAGCTCTAGCTTCACAGTTCGAACTAGATTTACCCTCATCGCTTGTATGGTGTCATAAATGATGGGTAGTATGTGGTACTTGGAAAATCGAGCTTCATTCTATATGACTGGTAACAAAGAGCTCTTTAGTAACTTGGAGGAGAAGGACCGCCAAATGCATATCGAGATGGGTGATAATGGGAGGTATAATGCAACCAGAATCGGTACACTTACCTTTCATAGGGAGTCTGGTTCTCCCCTCACTTTGCAAGATGTTATGTATGTTTCGGGTTTGAAGAAAAATGTGGTTTATGTTGCCATGTGGAAGGATAGAGGCTATGATGTGATATTTAGTAAGGAAAATGCGTTCCTTCGTCACATAGCCACAGGATAGGTGAAGTAGATAGGGGTTTGAGTGAAGAACCCCTACAAATTGGAGGTAGAAGACTGCGATGCTTTGAGCACTAAAGTAGAGAAGGTGTAGAGCCAAGACATCGGTGAGTTGTGGAACAAGAGATTGGGTCACTTGCATCATGGCACTTGGAAGATCTTGCAACAAATTTATACAGGGCTTCCCAAGGGTACACTAGAGCAAAGAGACACATGCAAAGGGTGTACATTGGGGAAGTACACCAAAGCTTCCTTTCATGACAAAGACAGTCAAGAACAAGCGATCCTTGATCGAGTTCACTTATATGTGTGTGGACCGTTCTCAACAACATCCACGTCCAAGCATAGGTATTATGTAATATTTGTTGAATATTTTTCTCGTAAGTGTTGGATTTTCTTCATGCAAAATAAATATTAGGCATTCACTAAGTTTTGTGAATTTAAAGCACTTGTCGAGAAATATATGTTGGCATTATGACACAGGTTTGGCACTATGGCATAGGTGTTGTCCTTGATGGCAACTCACTCTGATGACAGATCACAATTCAGGCTCTTAGAATGAAGGAAAAAGAGATATACGTAGGTTCAACTTAACCAAGCCACGTATACAAGCGGGATTGCCGATTAAAAAACGTGTATGCGTATGCATGCACTCTCACGCAAGGAAAAGCGCATACATGTGGGAAAACTTGTTTTGTTCCATGGTTTTTGGTCCTTGGTATTTGGACCTATGGTTTTGGACCATGGTATCTCGTCTGAAGCGTTGAACCCAGGTATTTGGACCCAGGTATTGGTTCTAAGTGGTTTTGGACCATGGTATTGAGTAAGGCCTAAGACTATAAAAGGGGAAGGAGATAATTAGGCAAAGGCACTCAAGGATTGAATATCTTATGAAGAGAAAGATCTAGAATACTGGTCATTGGGTTATGGTACATAGCTGAATCTGAATCAAGGAGGAACCTGAGCACTAGAAGAAGGATAAGTTCTATTAATGGGTCAACATCTTAGGGCTTGAAGAGAAATATCTTTGTGTGTTTTTGATATTTTATATTTGGCGCATGTCTTGATCTGTAAATCTGATGATCTGGGTATAAATGATGTCTGAATAGTTGAAAAGGATAAATTATCTTTTACAGATCTATACACAAGTTCAGCATAGCAAAGGCACGTATACACGCTGGTTCGGTAATTCAAAACAACGTATACGTAGGTTTGCCTTAATATAACAACATATGCACGCAAGTTCTACATATTGAAGTAGCATATGTCTCATAGAATATGTTTTAGCTACTTTTATTTATTGCTGCAGTGTTTTGGGTTCAGGATTGGTTTCTGGTTATTATTACTATATTCTGGCTACAACATTCAGAGAAGTGATTGTTTGATTCAGTTTTTGGTTGGTGCAAAGGAGATTGGCTGATGTAGATATTTGATGTTTGATTGATGTTATTGATGGAACTAGTCTGAAATTTTTTGAAACGTGGTCCCTGGAAGAAAAGAGAAGGTTGTAGCCTTCTGTAGGTCAGCACCTACGTACTAGTACATCAGCTAGTACAAGAGCTAAGGGGGTTGTAGCTCCCTTCCAGGAGAAGCGGGAGAACGAGAGAAGGTTGTAGCCTTATGTAGGTAGAAGCTTGCATACTGGTATAACTCTGCACCAGTACAAAAATATTGTAAAAGGTAGTTTCTTATTAAAGGAAGCTAGAGACAAATTGCAGCAGGTGGTTTTCACCCACATTGGGTTTCCACCTTATATCTTGTGTTCATGTGTGTGATTGCCTGTACTATTTACTGCACTTGATTACTGTTTTATGGTTCTGATGCACAGATTAAGATCAGCTAACTAAATTAGAAGTCTGCAAGATATACTCAGTTTTATCTAAACATAGTTGCATATATATGCAGGTTTACTTAACAGAAGTACCATATATCAATTTGTTTATGGAAATGAAAATTTGTTAAATTTCTAATACTGATTCACCCCCCCCTCTCAGTATTATTTCCAACAATTGGTATTAGAGTAGGTCCTTCAGAAGAAGCTTGATCGCTTGAAGGAACATCTATCTTCATGAACAACTATGAAAAGGAGGCATCCATCAGGCCACCAATATTTGATGGAAGCAACTTCGTCTATTGGAAGGTAAGAACCACAATCTATCTTCAATCTCTTGGTACAGAAGTTTGGGATATCGTGGAAGGAGGATACACATTTCCATCAGCAACTCCTACAAATACGGTTGGTAAAAAGTAGTATGAAACAAATGCAAAGGCTGTCAATACTCTATTGGGGAGTCTATCTCAATCAGAATTCATCAAGGTTATGTAGCTCAAAACTGCCAAAGAAATATGGGACAAGATCATTCTAAGCTATGAAGGAGACGATCAGGTAAAACGTGCAAAACTGCAATCTCTCAGAATGCAATATGAAACTCTCAGAATGCAAAATGATGAAAGTGTGGCTAATTATTTCTTACATATAGATGAGATTGTTCATCGCATGAAAAACTTGGGTGAAGAGATAAAAGAAGTTACTTTAGTTGAAAAGGTTCTAAAATCTTTGTCTTCTAAGTTTGAATCAAAAGTTTCTGCCATAGAAGAAAAGCAGAATCTTCAGAGTATTACCATGTCACAGCTGCTTGGAATCCTAACTGCTTTCGAAATGAGAAAAGGGGGTCCATCAGACATGAGAGAAGCTGCATTCAAAGCTTCAGGAAAAAGAGAATACAATGAGTCAGGACATACGTCAGAAGGAGAGGAAGAATCAAACTTTGTCAAGAACCTTCAACGGGGTTCTGGAAGATTCA
>APFE031544796.1:0-48665 GCA_000404065.3 Pinus taeda
AAAGGGTGCGAGCTACTTGGAGAAGTCTAAAACTTTGCGAAGTGCAGGCGGCATCCTAGGCCAAAGCACAGAGCCACAGGAAAACAAGTCACAGATTGGGCGAGTCATTCTGGTGGCAGAACCAGCGAGTCGAGGCGCAGGTCGGGCGACAGGTTAAACCACAGGTCGGGCTGCGGAGGCATCGCAAGTTGGGCTGGGCTGAACGAACGAGTCTGCCACCCGAACTTTCACATGTCGTTCAGCTCGTGCCCCACCTGCAATGCCTCTGCTACCCGACCTGTACCTTGACTCGTCGGTTCTGCCACCCAAACGACTCGCCCAATCTATGACCTATTTTCCTGTGGCTCCGTGCTTTGGCCTAAGACGCCACCTGCACTTCGCCAAGTTTAAGACTTCTCCAAGTAGCTCACACCCTTTGCTACCATGAACACCTGGAAACTTTCATTGATGTCTTAACCCACCATTCCTCCACGTTATATATACAATGGCTTGCCCATGGTAGGGGCTTCAGCCTATGGCCAAGGTAACCCATCATTTAATGTTTCACCATCTTTTACCATCGGCCATGGTGTGGAGCGCTCACACATGGGACTGCCCACCATATAAGTTCACCATGACTTCTCAACACTTAGTCATTTTCTGAAGATGACTTTCGTGTTTTCCACCGCCAACACTCCAACTCGTTGTACCTTCATTCGATCCAACCAACTGACTCATCTGTTCAGCTCACCCGGCATGCATGCCCGACTCATCATTCAGCACACCTGGGCGCTTCCACCTGAACTCGCCCAGCTCACCTTTGGTGCCCGCCCGCAGTTCTACCTGACGCACCTCGTGTGCGCTCACCTGGTCTAGAGTAAACATGTTTCCCTTCGCCTACCCGCTCAATAGCTCATCCCACTTTGTGCGCCCATCGTTCAGCCCATGCCCAACCTGCGATGGCTCCACCACCTGACCTACGTTTAACCTGATGCCTGACCTACGCCTCAACCCGCTAGTTCTACCACCCGAACGACTCACCCAATCTACGACTTGTTTTCATGCAGCTCTATGCTTCGGCCTAAGACATCGCCTACACTTCACCAAGTTTCAGACTTCTCCAATTTTCTCACACCATTTGCTTGCCCACCTAGCTAGTGGCGAATCCTGCGACCCGAATAATAATGATAATCACAATTCTTACAAATCTGCAAAATATACAAGTTCGACCTGCACTGCTGTGCAACCTACACTTTCTGCCAACACTCCACATCGGTGTAGACAAGGTGTGAATGACAGTGTGAATGAGGGTGCGCCCCCATCGTTCACACCACCAACACTCCAACTCGTCGCGCCTTCATTCGTTCCAACCAACCGACCCGCACACCCGACATGTTTGTTCAAGCCGCCTGGCACACACACTCGACTCACCTTCCAGCCCGCCCACGCGGTTCCACTTGAACTCGCCCAACTTGCCCTTGGCCCCACTTGCGGCCTACCCAGCGCACCTCATGTGGGCTCACCTAGTCTGCAACAAACCCGTTTGCTCCGCCTACCCGCTCGGCAGCTCGTCTCACTTCAAGCGACCGTTGTTCAACCCGCACCCAACCTGTGGTTTAAACCACCACCTAACTTGCGCCATGACTCGCTGGTTTTTCCACCCGAACAACTCACCCAATCTGCAACCTATTTTCCTGTGGCTCTGTGCTTCGGCCTAAGACACCACCTACACTTCACCAAGTTTCAGACTTCTCCAAGTAGCTCGCACCCTTTGCTCGCATGAACACTTGGAAGCTTTTATTGATGTCTTAACCCACCATTCCTCCATGTTATATATATGATGGCTCGCCCATGGTAGGGGCTTCAGCCTATCACCAAGCCGACCCATCATATAACGTTTCACCATATTTTACCATCGGCCATGGTGTGGGGCGCCCACACACAAGACTGCCCAACATATCAGTTCACCACGACATCTCAACACTTAGTCATTTTTCTAAGATGACTTTCGCGTGTTCCACCATTTAGCCAACTCGTCGCCCGCCCTGCGCACACTCGCAGCTCACCTCACCATCACCACCAACTTACTGCACCCAACCACTAACTCGTCTGTTGCACCGAACACCCTCACTCATTTTCCAACTCGTTGTGCCGCCATGTGCCCAACCTTGCGGTTCGCTCAACTCGTCTTTGGGCCCACCCCCACCTTTCACACCACCAACCCTCCAACTCATCATGCCTTCTTTCTTTCCAACCAACCAACCCACACACCCGACTCGTCTGTTCAGCCCGGCCCAGCATGCACACCCAACTCCCTGTTCAGCCTGCCCAAGCGCTTCCACCCGAACTCGCCCAGCTTTCCCTTGGCGCCCGCCCACAACCTACCCAACACACCTCATGTGCGCTCACCCAGTTTGCGGCAAAACTATTTGCCTTCACATGCCTGCTCAACAATGCATCACACTTCATGCTGCAGTCGTTTAGTTCGTGCCCAACCTGCGATGCCTCCACCACCTGACCTACGCCTTGATCCGTCGATTCTACGACCCGAACGACTCGCCCAATCTGTGACCTATTTCCCTGTGGCTCTATGCTACGACCTAAGATGCCACCTGCACTTTACCAAGTTTTAGACTTCTCCAAGTAGCTCTCACCCTTTGCTCACCTGCCCAACTCGCGGTCAAGCCTACGACCCAACCAATAATGATAATCACAATTTTTACAAATCTGCAAAATATACAAGTTCGGCTTACACCACTGTGCAGCCTACACTTTCACCAGGCAGAGGCACCCACCGGTCACCTCCACCATTCCTTTGTTCTGAACTTCATTCACTGTCATGCACCCATCGTTCGGATGCTCGTGCAACACTGTCGGGTCGGGTCACCTGCCTAGCGCACACCCATAGCTCACCTCACCATCGCCACCAACTTACCGCGCCCAATCGCTGACTCATCCATCGCACCGAGCACCCTCACTAGTTTGCTAACTCGTCGTGCCGCAGTGTGCCCGACCCGCAGGTCATTCGACTCGTCTTTAGGCACACCCTCATCGTTCACACCACCAACACTCCAACTCTTCGTGCCTTTGTTCGTTCCAACCAACCGACCTGCACATCTGACTTGTCCGTTCAGCCTGCCTAGCATGCTCACCCGACTCACCGTTCAGCCCGCCCGGACGTCTTAGACACACAACTACTCAGTATATAGATGTCACAATGATCAGTGTGTACCACTTCACCTGTAATTCTAAATCACCAAAGCCTGCAGAGTACAAACTAGGCTTACCGAAGGAAGTCTTACACTTCGTGACAGGTTTTGTTGAAGTTCCAACAATTAGTGTTCTCCATCACACCAGTCACAGCTTTCATGGTAGAGTTTACTACTTTGAAAGCACTCCACTCTCTCCCCATTTTAGCTTTCTTCCCAAAGGACTTTGCTGCTATCCTACTCAGGAAACTATGAGTAGCTCTCGTGTCCACCAAAGCTACAAATCTCTTGCCACATATCACTTGCACAAAACTCAGCTTCAAAGCATCACCATCCTCTTTTAGCTCGATCTTGCATCTTACTTCAACAACCTATTGTCACATAGATTGTCACAAAAATGCTCAAACCGGGCGTTGTCACCCTGATCCCCGATCTCTCCGTTTAAGTCGTCTCCCAAGGCTAAGGGGGGTAGACCCTATAGGATAAAGGAAGACCAATTGTGGACTAGTTGGGTTGGGAGACATAGCAAGGCAATTTAGCACCTGATTGATTTTAGAAATTAATGGACCAGTGCCTTATGGAGTTAATAATTAAATGATTATTTATTAAATGTTGCAGAAATATAAACCATATAAAACAATCATTTATCATCAAATAACCCAAGCAGAATGCAAGATATTCAACAAACGCACATTGCCTTAATAATGATCCAACAATTAAATTTCTAAAGATTAAATGCTTTAAACAACCACGAAATTTGTCCAGATTGAAATAGTTAATCTCCAGATATAAACATTTTAAGCACATTTAACTTCACCACAACAACAACAAAATTTTTTTTTTTTTTTTTTTTTTTTTTTTTTTTTTTTTTTTTTACTTTAAAAAGGAATTTCCCAATTTTTAATTAGCCTTTTTTCAAATTTTTAGTATGTATATATTATATATATATTATATATAAAATTTAATAAATTTTAGTCTCAAAAATTACAAAAACTAAAATCCTAAAATAAAATTAACTAACTAAAAGACAAAATAAATAAAAGAAACTTTTAACCTTTTATGAATTTTTATTTATTTATTATTTTTTATTGATTTTTTTATTTATTCCAAAATAAAACTAAACTTAAAAGATAAATTAAATAAATAATATAAATAAAATCAAATGTCAAATAAGCATGAATAATAAAATTTAAAAATCTAACAAATATAAACTAACGCAAAGCTAAGCACCTAAAAATAAACTAGACTTAAGCCTAAAATCAAAAGTAAATAAAATAAACTCTAATTCTAAACAACATAACAAATCGAACTTTTATTTATTTATATATATTAAAATACTTTACAAAAAAAAGGAACATACGCTAAAACTAAATCAGAACCAAAACCTTAAAATTTTAACTCTAAATCTAAAGCTAGACTATATATAAATCAATATGTTACCCTAACCACAAAATCTAACCGTAGCATAATATGCAAAAAAATTCGAATGCTTTGTTTTGTCGTCGTGCAGGTGCGGGAAGGGGAACTTGGCAGAGAGAAGAAATACGTAGGTTTTGTTTGTGTGCAGGTTGATGGCGGAGGGAGGAACAGCATCAAAGAGTGAAGAACTGAGGGTCTAATGAGCTGCGATAGGAGCCGAGGGAGAAGAACGTGACTACGAATTGGAACGCAGGTTTGGGGGTTGCGTGGATGTAAAAGTCAGATCTGGTAGCACACAGGGGAGATGGAAGCGAAGAAGCATGTGGAGAAACGCAGATTATACTGTTGTATGTGCAGCGACGAGGAAGGAAATGGTAGCAGGATGAGTGACTCACAACAGCCGTAAAGAAGGATGGATGCAACGAAGGGAGTTTCGGTGGTAATGGGTGGAGATGGCTGCGTGAAGATGGGCAGTGTGGAGCTCCAATGGATGGGTTCGATTGCAGTGTAGAGATGGGGCTGCGGGTGAATCGAGGGTTTCAGTTTTTGCTTTTATTTTTATGTTTTTTGCAAAGTGGACGTGGAGGAGGTTGTTGCAATGAAAGGAGAAGAGACAAAGATGAAGTTGTGTGAAGAAGGAGGAACGAGCAGCAGATGGAGCCAAGGGAGTAGAGGATGCAGGGGATGAGGAGAGAATGCGTGAATGGAAGTTTTTCGATGTGCAGTGATGCAGCTTGAAGGTTGCAGACCTGGAGGTTTGAACAGTGCACACCTGAAACAAAATTTCAAAATCCTTCTGCAGAAAAGAAACCCTCCATGTAGCAGCAAAAAACCCTTGAATTTCTTCAGAAATTGTAAAAAATTTAAATCAATCCGCTTCAAGTTGCCTAATGGAAACCCTGAAAAAAATTTGAAATCTATACCTGTAACCTACAATGGAAAAAACAGAAAACCAAGTAAAATATGCCAGAAACAAAACTGAAAACCCTAAAACTAGCTAAAAATTTACAATATTTATATATTTTCGACTCTTAAGTAGCCAGATCTGTCAATAATCCATAGTAATATTTTCAGAATTTAAATTTAATGTGAGATACTTCAGAAAATCCTTCATGCATTCATAAAAAATTTCAAATGATAAGCCCAAAATCAAAACTGGCTGGGCTCTTTCAGAAAACACAATCCGAGAGTTGGTTGGTTCAGTCGAGAACTTTCCCGAACGTCCGATAATCAAAAAAAGGAATTTCCTGCACAGCTTAAAATCAACCATTAACATAGAGGAAGAAAACAATTGTGAAATCCAGATCAAATGGAGATGCCTGCCATTATATCTTAGAATATAAACTATCATTCAAACCCCAGAGATCAAACAAGATACTTGTGCCTAGATCAATCTTCATCAAGCTATTATCAATGGCTGAAAATAAAATTAGGCAGAAAAATAAAACATCTTACAGCATTTTCAGAAGAGTAACACCAGCAAGATTTTCAACCCCAAAGTCTTTCTTTATTGCACAAAAAATGACTACAAGAGAGCTTTATTTAGCACCAGACTCTAAGATCCAATCTGATCTCAAATGACCCTTGACGCCCTATTTAAAGAAAAATTTCCCAACAGCTAGTTCGAGTGATCCATGTCAAAGTGATCTCGACTGTCGATGAGGATCAAAATCCCTTTTAATCTCATCCGTCGAATTTTTTAAATGCATTTTAATATATTAAAAAATTAAAACTTTGCATTTATTTTCTCAAAATTTTGACTTATTATTATTTATTATATTATTTTATTTTTAAATTTTTTATTTTTTCTTTTTTACTTTTTTTATTTTTATTATTTTTATATTTATTTATATTTTATCTTTTATTATTTTTATATTTTAATTTTTTTAATTTTATTATTTTTATTGGATGCTCGAACTTAGCCTTTGGAAAAATCACCTAGGACCTAGGTCTTAGGACTTATGAGGGGATTAAAACATTTTCTAACCCTCAAGACACTTTACATCATGAACTTTACAATTTTACATCTCAAGGGGGAAAACCCATTTGACATAGACCCTCATTGACCACCCAGTTCTGCAACACAAATATAATCTAACAGATCAAGCAATTTGTAATAACCTAACCAAATAGCTAAAATTATTTCCAAATTGCTTTTACATATACTCGAAGCACACTATGATTCCCCTAAGATTCTATTGACAAAATCCATTCTGGCTTTGGGGTTAAGCTTAAGGAAAACTCTACTATGCATGGATCAGTGAGACAAAAAACCTTCTGGAATGTAGATTATCACTAGAAAAATAGGTTTTCCTAGGCAATTTACATACATGACCCAGATCTGCTAAGATTATTTACAATTTACACATGCAGACTGGGTTTAAAACATAACAGGATCAGGTCGACGATGACTGTCGAATGGCACGAACATGTCAATTAAGCACTATCCCTTTTGCGAAAAAAGGGGGTGTACTACTACGGGTAGTTGACACATAGTGGTCAACATCTGGCTCTACTTGGGGACACATTGTTGCACTGTAGGAATGTGAGAATCCAGAATCTAAATCCATGCAACACACAACCAAAAATAAGTAGTGTCCATTCAAAAATCATCATATAACATTAAGCACAAGAAGGATATAAGCTCTTCATTTATTAACTATCTAGTAACATGAAAAGTAAATCTAATCCTAGAACAAAAATAAAATGCTGAAAAAACAAGGAGTAGGGTTAGAAATACAGAGGATGCCCCATGGCATCAGATGTGTTCAATGTAGTGTATGCTGAGCATTTTCCTGCTTTCAAGAAAATCTATCGGCTACTTGTCGGATGTGCCATGTCCAATTCTGCATATGGTAGGACTTTTTCCTATCCGAAAATCAAGTTGTTTGCGACCGTCTAATGCATCAAATCTTCTTCTCATTCTCTTTTTCTTGCGCTTTTTCTTCGTGGCAGGCTGTATCATTGATGACATGGAACTTTCTGCTTCAAAGCTCTCAGATGAAGTATGTAAGATATGTGTCACATGACTTTCTTCATTCTGCATCTGCCCTGTCAAGGATGATGGACCAATCTCATAGGTGCCATGAGTTATAACTTGATCTTCAATTACCCATGGATTAACCATATGAGCATCAATCTGATTATTAATTTCTCTTTTGTCCAGGTCACCTTCAATTATCCACTTTTCAATGGAACAAAGGACCTCATAATAAGATGGAGCTTGTTGTAATAGATAAGGAGGCTCCTGATCTATTGACTTTCCCTGGTTTCTTTCATCCTCTGACAGTTGTTGAAATTTCTGAACCTGTATTGTAATGGCATCCATCTGACTAGTGTGTTCAACCTTCATAGCACTTATTTCCCTGGCATGGTCTTCTTCCATGGTCAATAACTTATTTTGCATATAATTAATTTCCCTATCATGATTAGCTTTCATGGTCGTCATATTTTCCTCTAAACCATATAACTTGCTTTGCATAAAACTAATTTTTGTGTCATGATTAGTCTTCATGGCCTCAATTTCCGTAGCATGCTAATTTTGCATGATCTCCATCTCCTAAGTCATTATTACATTTTTCCAGGTGGGTGCATAAAGTTCTCACATCATTAGCGTAATTAGTTTGATTGATCTCCATATTTTTTACCAGCCGCATTAGTTCTTGTATAATTTGCTTTTGATCTTCCTTTTCATTGTCGACATTGATTTTATAATTTGTCCCTGCTTTTCCACTATCATGGATTTGATCTACAATGGTACAAGTGGATGACACATTCTGATATGAAGAATTGTCTTGAAATCTTTCATCGACAGCTGGACCTTTTATAAGATTACTTTCATTCTATTGCACAATTTTAGGGGCACAAGGCGAGCTATCTGGATCACCATATCTATTTTTAAAAGCATTGAAAATGTCTTGTAAAGAAGTGAAAGAGTCTTCAGGACAATTATTAAACCAATTCAAAGCATCACCCTCTAAAGAAAGGACAAATAGACACATTTTGACATCTTCGTGATTATATTGAGGAACTCTACAATACATGAACTTTATACGATAAAAACTCCATAAATGCCTTCTAACAGCGACTGAACCACCACCCGAGAAGAAAGGTAATTTAGAAATGGCCACTTCCGGTAAATCATGGAGATCATCAGTAAAATGACATGGTTTAAACGAATAATCCATGATGAATAATGAGGGACCAAATGGATGATAGAAAGAGATCTCTGCTCAAGAAAATCAAGAGATGAAAGAAGTGGAGTCACCACTTGAACAATGAATCTAATTCTAGGATCCAAAAGCAACCAACAAGTAGATATGAGGGAGGCTTCTTGCCTTGGAAAAATAAAAGAAATAAAATGGAGTTGCCACCCAAACAAGAAACGAACTAAAGAGAAGTTGTTGATATGATGAAAGATAAGGTGATGAAAAGATCCAAATGATGCCAAAACATGTTGAATCTGCCAGCTCAAATGAGAGATGTGAAAGATGAAAGAATGATGAGAAATGAGAAGATGAATGTCATTGAAACGCTAGGGACAGAAAAAATATTTCCCTGCAACGGCGCCAGAAAATGTTGTCGCACAGATTCTCACGAAAACGCTCAGACCGAATGCTGTCACCCTTATCCCAAATCTCTCCATTTAAGTTGTCTCCCGAGGCTAAGGGGGGTAGACCCTATAGGATAAAGGAAGACCAATTGTGGACAAGTTGGGTTGGGAGACACAGCAAGGCAATTTAGCACTTGATTGATTTTAGAAATTAATGGACCAGTGCCTTATGGAGTTAATAATTAAATGATTATTTATTAAATGTTGCAGAAATATAAACATATAAAAAAATCATTTATTATCAAATAACCCAAGCAGAATACAAGATATTCAACAAACGCACAATGCCTTAATAATGATCCAACAATTAAATTTCTATAGATTTTAAATGCTTAAACAACACATGAAATTTGTCGTCCGAATTCAAATAGTTAATCTCCAGATATAAACATTTTAAGCACATTTAACTTCACCACAACAGAAAAAGACTTTAAAAATAATTTCCAATTTTTAATTAGCCTTTTTCAAAAATTTTAATTTTTATATATTTTTTATATTTTTTAATAAAATTTTAAGTCTTAAAAATTAAACAAAACTAAAATCCTAAATAAAATCTAATCTAAACTAAAGTCTAAAAAAAAAAAACTTTTAACCTCTTATGTTTTTTTTTTTTTCTAAAATAAAACTAAACTTAAAAAAAAAAAATAAATATATATTATATATATTCCAAATGTCAAAACTAAAAGCATGAATAAATAAAAATTAAATCTAAACTAAATATAACTAAACGCAAAGCTAACACCTAAAAATAAAATTAGAACTTAAGCTAAAATCAAAAGTAAATAAATAAAACTCTAATTCTAAAACTACATAACAAATCGAACTTTTATTTATTTTTATATATTAACATACTTTACAAAAAAAGGAACATATGCTAAAACTAAATCTGAACCAAAACCTAAAAATTTTAACTCTAAATCTAAAGCTAGACTATATATAAATCAATACGTTACCCTAACCACAAAATCTAACCGTAGCATATGTAAAAAAATTCGAATGCTTTGTTTTGTCATCATGCAGATGCGGGAAGGGGAACTTGGCGGAGAGAAGAAATACGTAGGTTTTGTTTATGTGCAGGTTGATGCAGAGGGAGGAACAGCATCAAAGAGTGAAGAACTGAAGCTCTGATGAGCTACGATAGGAGCCAAGGGAGAAGAATGTGACTATGGATTGGAACGCAGGTTTGGGGGCTGCATGGATGTAAAAGCCAGATCTGGCAGCACGCAGGGGAGATGGGAGCGAAGAAGCACATGGAGAAACGCAGATTATACTGTTGTATGTGCAGCGATGAGGAAGGGAATGGCAGCAGGATGAGTGACTTACAATAGCCGCAGAGAAGGATGGATGCAGCGAAGGGAGTTTCGGTGGTAATGGGTGGAGATGGTTGCATGAAGATGGGTAGTGTGGAGCTCCAGTGGATGGGTTCGATGGCAGTGTAGAGATGGGGTTGCGGGTGAACCGATGGTTTCAGTTTTTTCTTTTATTTTTATGTTTTTTTCAAAGTGGACGTGGAGGAGGATGTTGCGGTGAAAGGAGAAGAGACAACGATGAAGTTGCGTTAAGAAGGAGGAACGAGCAGCAAATGGAGCCAATGGAGCATAGGATGCAGGGGATGAGGAGAGAATGCGTGAATGGAAGTTTTTCAGTGTGTAGTGTTGCAGCTTAAAGGATGCAAACCTGGAGGTTTAAATAGTGCACACCTGAAACAAAATTTCAAAATCCTTTTGCAGAAAAGAAACCCTCTAGACAGCAGTAGAAAACCATTGCATTTCTTCAGAAATTGTCAAAAATTTAAATCAATCCGCTTTAGATTTCCTAATGGAAACCCTGAAAAACTTTTAAAATCTATACCTGCAACCTGAAATGGCAAAAACAGAACACCGAGAAGTAAAATATGCCAGAAACAAAACTGAAAACCCTAAAACCAGCTAAAAATTTACAATATTTATAGATTTTCGACTCTTAAGCAGCCAAATCTATCAATAATCCATAGTAATATTTTCAGAATTTAAATTTAATGTGAGATACTTCTGAAAACCCTTCATGCATTCATAAAAAATTTCAAATGATAACCCGAGAATCAAAACTAGTTGGGTTCTTTTAGAAAACACAATGCGGGAGTTGGCTGGTTCAACTGAGAACTTCCCCGAACGCCCGGTAATCAAAAAAAAGGATTTCCTGCACAGCGTAAAATAAGCCATTAACATAGAGGGAGAAAACAATAGTGAAATCCAGATCAAATGGAGATACCTACCATTATATTTCAGAATCTAAACTATCATTCAAACCCCAGAGATCAGACAAGATACCTGTGCCTAGATAAATCTTCATCAATCTATTATCAATGGCTGAAAATAAAGTTATGCGGAAAAATAAAACATCTTACAGCATTTTCAGAAGAGTAACACCAGCGAGATTTTCAACCCCAAAGTCTTTCTTTATTGCACAAAAAATGACTACAAGAGAGCTTTCTTTAGCACCAGACTCTAAGATCCAATCTGGTCTCAAATGACCCTTGACACCCTATTTAAAGGAAAATTTCCCAACGGCTAGTTCGAGTGATCCATGTCAAAGTGATCTCGACCATCGATGAGAATCAAAATCCCTTTTAATCTCATCCGTCGAATTTTTTAAATGCATTTTAATATATTAAAAAATTAAAACTTTGCATTTATTTTCTCAAAATTTTGACTTATTATTGTTTTATTATTTTATTTTATTTTTTAAAAATTTTTATTTATTTTTATTTCATTTGTTTTATTTTTATTTTTTAATAATTTTTTAATTTTTTATTATTATTTATTATTTATATCTTTTATATTTTTATATTTTTTTAATTTTTTATTTTTATTATTTATATTGGATCCTCGAACTTAGCCTTTGGAAAAATCACCTAGGACCTAGGACTTAGGACTTATGAGGGGATTAAAACATTTCCTAACCCTCAAGGCACTTTACATCATGAACTCTACAATTTTACATCTCAAGGGGGAAAACCCATTTGACATAGACCCTCATAGACCACCTAGTTCTGTGACACAAATATAATCTAGCAGATCAAGCAATTTCTAATAACCTAACCAAATAGTTTGAATTATTTCCAAATTATTTTTACATAGACTCGAAGCACACTAGGATTCCCCTATGATTCTAATGACAAAATCTATTCTGGCTTTGGGGTTAGGCTTAAGGAAAACTCTATCGATCATGGATCAGTGAGACAAAAAACCTTCCGGAACGTAGATTATCACTAGAAAATTAGGTTTGCTTAGGCAATTTACATACATGACTCAGATCTACTAAGATTATTTACAATTTACACATGCAGACTGGGTTTACAACATAACATGATCAGGTCGATGATGACTATCGAATGGAACGGACATGTCAATTAATCGCTATCCCTTTTGCGAAAAAATGGGGTGTACTACTATGGGTAGTTGACACATAGTGGTCAACACAACCTTCTTCAACAACTCGACCTCAGAAGAGCCTATCGACTTGTGCTTCGACCTGACTTCCTTCTTAAGGTATTTCACCTCCTTGCTTGGCCCTTCTAAGCAATCTGATCCTCGTTTTTCTTGAATTCCTTCAAGCTTATCCTCCATCATTTCCTGCTTAAGTGCACCAATCAAGTGCCCATTGACTCCATCTATACGAAGTGAACTAAGCCTCCGAACTTCTGGTTGTATGTCTCAGTAATAGTCCCGAACTCTGTCAATGTAATCAAGCTCATCTTCCTCTATTTGGAGAAGTTCTGGAGAAGTTCCCAATCCCTCAAAATTTCATGGAGGAACTCGATCAAGAACTTCACCGAAAAACTATTCGGATCAAAAAACTATTTGCGGGAGAAGGTTTGGAAACCCCCTTTACGAACCCTTCTTCGGGATAAGACTTTTGGTAGGACATCCTTGACCGGTGGAGATATCAATATCTAATATGAGCCAAATTGTTGGTAATCTTAACAACGCATTTCAGTCTAAGCAATGAGGGTAAGAGGGACCTTTACCACAATTTGGACAAAATCCTCACCCACCCAAACAAATCACTCTAGGAGCGGGACCTTCCGGTTTTGTCTTAACTATACCCGGCGCACACCCGTAGCTCACCTCACCATCGCCACCAACTTACCGTGCCCAACCACTGACTCATCTGTCACACCGAACATGCTCGCTCGTTTGCCAACTCATCGTGTCATCATGTGCCCGACCTGCAGGTCGCTCGACTTGCCTTTGGGCACACCCCCGTTGTTCACACCGCCAACACTCGAACTCGTTGTGCCTTCATTCATTCCAACAAACCGACCCGCAACTTGACTCATCCATTCAGCCCACCCAACAAGCACACCTGACTCACCATTCAGCCCGCCCAAGCGCTTCCACCCAAACTCGCCCTTGGCGCCCGCCTATGGCCAACCCAACACACCTTGTGTGTGCTCACCCAATCTACAACAAACATGTTTGCCTTCGCCTACCTGCTCGGCAGCTCGTCGCACTTTGTGCGCCCATTGTTTAGCCGCGTGCAAACTGCGATGGCTCTGCCACCCGACCTATGCCTCGACCCACCAGTTCTGCCACCCGAATGACTTGCCCAAGTCCTCTTTGCTCCACATCAACATGCTTCACATTCAGATCCTTTGGATACAAAGTCATAGGAGCCATCCTTAGTCTATACCCCAAGCAACTCCTTCTATTCATCAAAACCAACAGGGTCCTCCCTTCAACTGTAAACAAGAGAATATCCCAGTCCACCATTGGTATGGCTTGTGCAACCTTCAAAAAGTCTTGCCTTAGCACCATAGAATGATCATCCAAGTCCATGATCCTTAAGTCCAACTTTCCAAACCAAGAGCCCACTCTCACCTGAGTGTTCTCCATCACACCAATCACAACTTTCATGGTAGAGTGGCTCCCATAGAAGGATGGCCCACCCAAGAAAGATTGCAAGGGAGAAGTGCCTGGCTCACTAAGAAGCTTAGAGTTCGAAGTGCTTGGCTTAACTTCAACCTTCAAAGAGCATCTAAGGAAATGCCTAACTTCACTAGCCTTAAGATCAAACCTTTGAGACTGGACTAGATAGGTAAGAACCTAACTCAAACCTTATAAAAATGAATAGAAAGACCCTTTGAAGTAAGTAAGTCAAAGTCGTCGGTTACTTAGGTAGGCAATGTCGTTAATCACTTCCGGCACTGAATGCAAAGATAGAACGACACTCAAAAGACAGAAACCCACTGCATAGCCACACCCAAAATGAGAAGGCACATTAGAGTTCACAAACAGGTTTTTGAAGCTCTATCACAATAACCCTGAGGTAGTGAAGCCATCTGAGCCGACTACCATGGTAGTGTATGTTTTTTCTTTTGAAGTGAAGTTTTCAAAAATATAAAGGAAGTAAACTAACCTAGATTCCATGTTTAATGATGTTGAAGACCTAGAAAAGAATATGAGGGACTTACGGATGCAGCTCAAAGACTAGGTATGATCTCCCTAAAAGAAGTGAATACCCTGAAAGGCGAAGGGAAAAGGAGCCTAGAAAATTCATCTGTTGAAGTTACTGAATTATTGAAGTCTACGGATAATTACCTAAAGAAGGTAAAGCGAGGGCAGTCCACTCACTCGTTTATAGGACCTACTTTTCATGCCCAAAATAAGCCTATGTTATAAGTGACCCTTAAAATCCTGGTAACTTCCCCTCCTACAACTCTGACAACATTGGGAATTTTCACATGGTATTAGAGCGATTTTGATCGGATTAGTAGCTCAGATATGAAGAGGAAGAAATTCGTTGTTCAAAGGGAGCAACAACACAATTTCTCTAGGTTCTGTGTAGGGCCTAGCCAGGTAGTGCTAGTAGTAGAGTAGAAGTTTGATTTCCCGTTGTAGAGTAGTGAGAAAAGTTTGAATTGCTCAAAATAGAGCTCCAATAGGCAGAGGTAGAACTGAAAATTAATTACGAATAGTAGCATAGCAGAATCGTTGAGTAGATTCGAGTGGAAGAGGATGAGAAATTGCACACACAGAGGGAGTTTCTCTCAGAGGGTTTCTAGTTTCATAAATCCAAAATTTCCAGTTGTAGTAGGCAGTCATGGTAGGCAAATTTTCTCACTCCAAGAAGGAGTATGAGTAGCAATGCTAGCAGCCGACCTAGTGAAATAGGGAGATTTCCGTCCAAGGTCAACTTTTTGTAGTGATGGCTTCAACAAGACTCTGAAATGAAGACAAATTAGAGGGTGCATCGAAGTATTGTATCTGGAAGGCCAAGATGGCATTCTTGCTATACAAGTACACAAAAAAGGTTGTTTTCATACCTACAGATCTAGATCAGCTAGCGAATTACAATAAGGAGATGGCTAAGGTGAAGTGGTTGATTCTCGATGGAGTGATCATATAGTATCACATGTTGCGGCCAAAAATACGACCAAAGAAATGTGGGATGTTATTGCCTCACTAGTAACCATGGCTCCCCGATGATGATGATGTTGATGATTCCAGGTGGTAGCAAAGTCTCCCCAATTGTGATAGAGACAAGGTGGTAGTTAGATCTCCCCTCTAGCCATTCTTCTTCTTTAGATTTGAGAATGTTCAACATGAGATGAGCAGGGATGTACATGACATGATGACAAGAGATATATGATGATCACATGATTCAATTGAAATTTCTCCAAATCTCAGTGACAAATTCCAACCATTGCATTGAATTCCTCTTTTTGAAAGGACCAAAATTGACTTTTGAAGTACTCAATTCGGATAAAGAAAAGAAAATTTTTGAGGTCAAGCCCATAAATACAAAATTGTCAAGGTTGGCCTTGGCTCAAATGACACAACTCAAGGATAAGATGGCATATGAATACAAGTTGAGTCCTCACTTGGCACCTCCTCAACTCACAGCATATCTTCTCTCTCCTCATTCTATTGGTTTGCACAACTCAGAATTGCAAGGTATCTCTCACACGTGTGAAGGACAAAAGTCATTTTCTGATTAGGCCGAATTGCATGACTTTTTCTAGGCGTTGACCAAGCACCATTTGACCATCTTTGATTGCATTTTTCAGTGGAATATCTCTATTTCTCTAGGCCACATTGGAGGGCACAAAGATCAAGCAAATATGGGCAAGTTGACTAGCATTGACTTCAGGGTTGACTGCAGAAGCAAGTGCAAACTTTGACCAAGTTTGATTGGCTATTTTAGGACTATTTTGGGCTAACTTTGACCAACATCTAAGGTTGAGCTTGACTAACATTGAATGAGTTGCTAGAGGATTGCTATGACCCTTGACCGTTGACTGGTTAGGGCTGCCTTTGCTACTGTTGGCAGGGACAGCTTTGCAGAAGGATCAATTTTGACTATTGTTGACTTCATCTCTCTCTTTTTTCTCTAATTTGGATTGTTGCTTGATATATTCTCATTCTTGGATATTGGATATTGGATATTGGATATTGGACATTGGCTAGTTAAAGCTTGACTTTGACTCTTGGATGATGTACTCTCTCTCCTGAACATTTGAAGACAATCCAATAGAAGAAGAATTGCAAAGGGTTCCCCCTTGTGTGGTTTTTCCCTAGTCATTGACCAAATATTGTGTCTTTTTGTCTCTTGGTGGTCTTTCATCGTGAACTTGTATAATTGTTCTATCTACTATTGCTATATTGTCATTGGTTAAATGAAGAAGTGGAAATTGTTAAATTGGATGCTATTGGATATTGTTGAATTAATTGTTGCAACATAGAACAATTGATGGAAAATTAACAAATTCCACACCACCTTCGGAGAACTTCGAGTGTCTCCTTAGTTGGAAATTTGGGGAGTCCATTCCTAGGTTTCCAAAAAGCTATATTTGCAACAAAATTTCTTGTGGTGTGTATTAGTTCGAGTAGCAAAATTTGGGCTAGCTAGAGTGATTTGGGTGAGCCGAAAAATGCAAGTGGATTTCCTTCCTTGGAGTTGGACTTTTGGTGACATTTTATAGGGCTAGTGTTGAGCCATTCTTTTGGGCTGAATTCACTCATTTCTGGCAGTGTGTGGGGGTTTCTGGGTAGAGTCGATACAATTAAAGAAGAGAAGTAGATTCAAAGGGCCAAGGGCTGGAAGGATTTGGAATTCTGCAAATAATTCCACGATGTAGCTTGGAGACTTCTTCAGGTGGATTTGGGGATACTTTAGTAGCAGTGTTTTCTGAGGGTGTGTATATCCAGCCAAAGAGCCACTCACACCACTTGGAGGGCTTTCTCATGACCCATAATCAACTGGAACATTTTTGAGTTTTTGTGGGTTTTAGGAAAGGAGTCGCGGGCTAAAGTTTCTAGGCATTGCGAGCAGTATTCAAAGGAGAATCTTCAGTTCCAGTTGGAAGCCAACATTAGTCTTTTTTAGGTAGTGCACATTTCCTCATTTGGGATCAAGATATTTCACCTGGGTTTTGCATAGCAAGTCGAGGTTCTATCATTCCTACTCATTTTATTTACCCAGTTCTCATCATTAATAAAATGGATCAGTTTTTCTGTTGAATTTCTTGGTGTACTGGTTTGTGTGTAAATGATGGAATATGAGTTTGCTATGAAAATTATCTAGGAAAATGGAAATGTGATAGCATAATGGGCAATACCTAGACTAAATGATGGATGGGTGATGAAAGGGGACATGCTTCTAAACACACTACTAGGAAGTACACCATCCATTTAGCAGACACTGCAACTAGGAAAGGTTTGAACCCACCATGAAATGACCAAGAAAAAATAATGACAAGAATACTATGATCACATGATAAGGAGATATGAGATTTCTTCACTAATGATCAATCACAGAGCAACACCTACAACAAGATGAGTATACATGACATGTTGTTGGAGCAACCTCCACCAATGATACAATATATGACCTATACATTTGATAAGATGAAGTGAACAACACATCAAAATGATATTGTCAATTCATCACGTGACAATGTCAGCTTCCCCTTTGGTGATCTTATCCTTGTTGAATTTTGTAGCTATGGTTGGTCTTCATAATTATTATTTTGGCCATAGATTTAAAGCACATTCTTCATGCTATTTGTCAAAAGAGAAAAATATTTGAGATGTTCCTCAGGTTGGCTTTAAAAAAAAAAAAAAAAAAAAATGAATTTTTGGCTCCAAAGAAGCCAAGTCGGCCTTCCTCCTAGTCAAGTCAGCCCCAACATAAGAGGCACCATTCGGCCCAACAAAAGACTATATATATGAGGCATTCGACCTCCTTCCCAAGCAAGCAAGCAACTCGGTCTAGTGAATAAGGTCTGAGGCGATCAAAGAAGCTCTAAGGCATGCAAACAAGATCTAAGGCAAGTAAAGAAGGTTTGAGGCAGAGCAAGGACAAGTCAAGGACGGATTTCTTAGGTTTCTTCTGATGAAGAGAAAGGAGGAAGTATTGATGAAATGAAGGACAAATTCTTTTTTGAGGTAGAGCTAGGATAAGTCAAGGACAAATTTCTGAGGTCTGTTTTGATAAAGTATTAATGAAAGGAAGGATGAATTCTTTCTGAGATAGAAAAAAGCTATGAAACCAAAATTCTTAAGTACATGAGCAGGTTGAAGTTTTTCCCTAGCAGAGAAGACAAGATTGAACTTATTTGGAAACCAGTTGACTTGACTAGGAGACTAATGGACCAGGTTTGACCAATCTTATTCTGTTGGTCAGTTTGGCCTTGTAAATGACAAGGATGTCTAGGTGTGTCTCTTTTTTTGAAAAGAAGAATTTCTCTAAGGAAAAGGTTGTGGGGTTTTTCCCCCATGTGTGTATTCCCGGGGCAAAGTCTTGTGTTCTTGTATGGTTGTCTCTTTATGATCCCATTGGAATTTTAGTTTATTGTTGAAGATACTCTGTGTAATTGCTTTATGATAAAAAATGAATGAAAGAAAAGATTAACCTACAAGAAATCATAAGAAGTAGTTATCAGTTAGAGGATAATTGAAAATTCAGCATAGTATTAGAGCTATGGTGAAAGAGAAGCCCTGAAAAGAAAGTAATCTTTGTTTCAAGCCATCCTTGAGGGCTTGATTTGTCAACTAGCCCTAGAAACACACTTCAAATGAAGTTGAGTTAGCAACAAAAGCTTATCTCTCTGTTCAGGGCATATTTCAGAAGAAATGCCACTATGTAATTTCTTCCCTTACTAGGGTCTGTCTGGGTAATGAAAAGGAGAAAGCCTTTGTATTTTCTTGTTCTATGTACAGAAAAGGAGTGCCAAAGTCTTCAAGGTTTAGAGCTTGAGACAAAGGGCCAAGAAGACCTTAGGATCTACTAAAGCTATCCGAATCACCTTAGATTGGAAGATGCAAAGGTCTCTAAATTTGTACACATCATATGTTGAAGAAAGGATGAAATTCCTCAGGACCAAATCTCAACAGACAAAAATATTTCAGGATAAATCTCAGGAAGATAGAAGGTCTTGGGACTAATGATAGAATTTTGAGTAAATGACTTTAGAAAACCCAAAATATCATTGTCAATACAATTTTTGGTGTATAATCCTTTTTGTAATTTGATTAATGTTTTAGAAGGCAAAATCATTGGAGCATATATTGTTTACAAGGAGAAGTCCGTAGCATAAACCTGTTTTATTTGAAGCCTCTATGACTAAGGCTGAGGAGTCTCATTAAGCACCCTAAAAGAAGCTTCAAAATAATTATGTCTAAAGATATGTCTGGAAGGCACTAAAATGGGCTAATGACAAGTTCAAGAAAAAGGACTGATGTCTTAGTGGCATGGTTGAAGTGTTGGAGATCTAGGCAAGCATTTGTTGCTATTCAAGCACTACAGTGATGAGTTAGACAAAGAGACGAGCAAAACTAGAAACCGGTGGTTAATACTCAGAATAAAAGATTTGATTACAAAGCGGAGATGCATTGCTAAGTATGTATTATTGCTCACAGAAATCTTGAAGTCAAAAGTTTACTTTGGCAACATTCATATGGACCTTAGCTTGAGGAAATTACCATTTAAATGCTTGATCGAAAAATCTTGTATCAAAGTTTTGATCTTCTCCTTAGTCAGATTATAAGAATATATCTGAGGGCTGATTTGTGAGGAATCCTTGAAATCCATCAAGGACTGGTATGATGACTATTGAAGGAATCATGCATGATCTGTCAAATTTAATATCTCAAATGACAACATTATAATTTAGGCTCTTACTCAAAGACTAATGTTGGAAAATTAAGTGTCATTTAACAAATATTTTTTTAAAGCTAATGTATCACATGCTCGGAAGCAGGACATTATGAGCTTGATGATAGTCAGAGCATCCAAAAGATGCTAGATCATCTTTCAAGAATCATGACATACTATATCTTGCTAATTGGAGGCAGAGAAGTTTTTGCAAATCTCTCTAAATGATCATGTGTACAATACTCAAGGTCTTTACTTAGCTATCTTACAAACAAGCTAATGTCATATATTAGAAAAAGAGGTTGTGTATAGTATACGAATCCATGAAGTACATGTTGCTGGTATTGACCTCTTATTGAGGAGACTTTGGCATTTTTTAGTACTCATTTTGTAAGTATATGTGAAGTCTTGCAATGTCAAGTATGAGATCTACGTTGCAAAAATGAAGCATGGATGCTCAGTCATCGAGTCTATTCCTTACACCCCAAAGTAGTCAAAACTTGAAAAAGGATCTCTATCATATAGCACACCTTTCTGGAGTAAGACTATTTTGCACATGACAAACCTAAAGTTGGGAGAAAGATACTGATTTGCAGAAATTGGTGTCTTCATTATTAATTTATTACTGTTTTTATGTTGATAAGCCCTTGAGTTTGAAATGTTGAAGAATGTGACTAGTGTCGACGTTCATAATTGTATTTGAGTCATGATGTAATTTATTTGTCAAAAGAAAGAAAAATAAATTTTATTATAAAAGAAAAATGATTTATTAAGCATGGGTTTCACGCTTTATTATTTTATTTTTAGGTCAAAGCCTCCATTATAGGCTTCTAGGGTTTATGTCATAAGTGCTAGTCCATGTCTTCATGTAACAGATCCTTCTTGGGCTTTATTTATCAAAGAAGAAAATTGTTTTTTATGTCAATTGAGTCAAATACACCTCCTCCACCAAGACAGACTCAACAAGAGCCCCAAACTACTATATATAGGTAGCAACTTGACCTCATTCGGAGAACAAGACAAGCAATTTTGATCTACAATTACTAGAGGAGAAAAAGGAGAGTGAAATACCTAAAGTGAAGGAGAAAACCCTAGCAAAGGAGACACTTGCCAAGCCAAAACAAGTAAAAAATATCTCCTTTTTGCCACATGTGCGAGTTTCTGGGTAGCTGCAGGAGGGCCTAAATTTTCAGATCTGCAGTAGGGCCAAAATTTTGTGTAGCAACTGGATTGAAGCTAGTTGATGAGAAGAGACTACTGAAGTTTGCATATTCATCTTGGAAGGCTGACTTGTTGGAGTGAGAAAGGTCTTTTGGTCTAGTCAAATGTCTTTGTTCGTCTCAATTTGATTTAAATCAATTAGTGGAAGAGTTTGACTAGGTCATCCCTTGCATAGTGGTTTTGGCCCTGGCTGAGTGCCTACTTCTGGTGTCATTGATCTTCATGCTTTTGATTTGATGATTGCTTGATGATAAGTAGATAAAGAAGAACATAAAGAAAGCTAATAAGAATTTAAAACTATCACAAATAATTGTCAACATAAGAAAATCTTTATGCCTTTCCAATTTTCTAACAAGAAAAAGGTAAAATTGATGTTTAGATAAAATTGTTGTGGAACTATTATAAAGTCATCTCATTGGAAGATACCTGATCTTGTCAGGAATATTCTTGATTTTTTGCTAAAGCATGGGGATTTTATGGATTTTGGAATATGAGAAAAATCTGTTGAACCTGCAAGGGTGCAAAAAGGATCTTTTAAAACTAGGGGTTGGAAAATTGAAAGTCTTGGATATGAAAAATTCTAGGGTTTGAGAAATTTTGCATAACTAGGGTTTGTAAACCCTAGCAGGGAAAAAGCGCTTGCATAAGAAAGCTCTAGGGTTTATGGACAAAACCCTGGGATTGGATCTAGACCAATGTATCTATTGAAAGTAGAAACCCAAGCTCATGCTAGGAGGCAATTACATCATGATGACGATGCAGATGATGTTAAAGTTGCAAAGTGGATGCACGAAGGTTAAGATCAAGAGGGAGTTGACATTACATATAATCCTCAAAAGATAAGTATTTTATATCTCTATTCTTTGATTATCACTACTGTTGTTGTTAGCTATTCTCCTATCTTTGTATCCTTTGCTTGGTTGTAATTGTTCTTCCATGGCCTCTTAGTGAGGATTGTAGGTACATAGTAAAAGTTGTTAAGGCTCTGGAAAGAAGATGGAAGAAGTGGAAGAACGAATAAAAGCAAGAGGAATTTCCTAGAATCAATTATGTGTATCGTACTAGATGAGATCAAGTTCAAAGGGAGCAAGCAGATCAACATGTTTGAAGTATATTTTGATCATGCCGAAGAGAAGTCAATGGTGACCTCAAATTGTATATACAAGACCCATCTATCTCTTGATATCCATCCCAGATGACTCATGATACTTCTCCATCTCAAAAGAGGAGGGTGTGTAGTTCACTGCACCGACCCATTCCCCATTTGGGTCTCCCCTGCACTGCTAGTTTACATAGCCAACTCGCATTGCATGCTTCACCCTATTGGAGGATTCACCTCCTCCTTAGGTCGAACTTCTCCTAAAGGATATTTTGGATCTGGTTGAGCATGCACCTTAACAATGTTTCAGCATTAAATAAGCGATGGTACAGTTCAGACAAAACCAAAAGGTCTCGCTTCCAGAGTGATACGTTTGGGTGGGTGAGGATTTTGTCCAGATTGTGGTAAAGGTCCTTCTTACCCTCATTGCTTAGACCGAAATGTGTTGTTAATATTACCAAAAATTCGGCTCATATTAGACACTAATATCTCCACCAGTCAAGGTAGTCTTTTTGAAAGTCTTCTCCCGAAGAAGGGTTGGTAAAGGGGATTTCCAACCCTTTCTCCGCAAATAGGTATTTGATCTGAATAGTTTTCTAGCGAAGTTCCTGATCAAGTTCCTCCATGAAATTTTGAGGGATTGGGAACTTCTCTAGAAAGGGCGCTCGGGGGTTATCCCTTACAGAGGGATAGGTCAGGCCTGCATCTAATTCAGGAACAATAGCCCCCCTTGGAGAGGAAACCCCCGATTCAACAGTATCATTCGCCCTACCTATAAGACTTTCCCAATCGACGGGAGAAACCTTGGGTGAGCGCACCATTTCTTCTAGCGAACTAGAATCAGAGGGTTGGTAGAGAGACTTCTCGAAGCCATTCCTAAAGTACCAGAATATAAAAAATGATACACGGAGATGACAGAGATGGATAAGAATCCATATAAAAAGTCCAACCTAGTCATTCAGCTGCACCAAGTTCTGGCCAATGAGCATGAAACAGCTTGCACTGTCCTTTCACACTTAGGCGCACAGCGTGCCATCTCGTTCGGTAATGATTCAACAATTTCCAGTGTAATTGAACACAAGTTGATCCTAAGTAATTTTTGTTGTTCATTGGATTCTAGAGAAACCACTTCATGAGGATTGGGGAATTGCCACAATTCCCTCTGGATAGCTCTAATTCTCCCGTCGAAAGTCACTTTGGAAGTCTTACCAAAACTCCTCTGAATAAATATGAGAAACCTATGGAACGATGAGATACTATCATTTCTTCATTACATATTGAGATCCCCTTCGAACTTAAGACAAGAATGAATGGAATAGAAGTAAATGTCATATTTCCCTCCTTCGTATTCATGGAAATAAATATCATTTGTCAACATAATCATGACTCTTTTAGCAATTGAACGAAAGAGAAAATCCATTAGATATTCTATGAATTATGGTCGAAGAGATATGCTTTGGGTTGGACCTCCTCCCATACTACTTAAATAAAGTGAATAAGGGGCGATGGCATAAATCCATTAGCGCATGTCTCAACAACACAAAACGAGGGTTTTGCTCGTTATAGGACTTAACCAAACAGCTCACGACATGACATGACGATATCCATGCAGCACCCGTATGAATTTTTGCACCATCTCGTTAAGGACAGGAAAACTTGTTCATATGTGAAGGGCTGGTAAGGTTCTGTGCATTTTATCAAATTAAACCACATGCTCCACCGCCTGTGTAGGCCCCCGTCAATTCCTTTTAATTTCAGCTTGCGACATACTCCACGGCAAGTATTCACGCGTAAGCTGGCCTGACCTAATCCTACTATAGGCAAGTAGACCAAAAAAATAACACTCATCACTTACGGAAGGGACTACTAGGTATCGATCTGTTTGCTCCCATGCTTTCGCACCCCAACATCATTGGGGACCCAAAACGCTGCCTTTGCAGTTGGTGTTCCTTTGTATATCTTAGAATTTGATCCCTTGACACGAAATTCCACTCTTCCCTACCTCACTCAAGTGAAATGCTCAGGAAAGCACCCCACCAATGTTTTGGCAACTTTCACTTTCCACCCTTTTGACTGCCTACGTTCCCTTTACGCCCAGTAATTCTAAGTAACACTTGCAGCCCACCCACACCCCCACACCCCCCCTGTATTACTATAGCTGCTAGCATGGAGTTAGCCAAGGATTCTTCCTCGAGTCATGTCATGATCGAAACTTGACGAAAGAGCTTGACAAGCGATAATTCCCTTCTTTGCCCACGGGATATTGTTGGATCAGGTGTGAGCCCATTGTCCAATATTCCCCACTGTTGCCCCCGAGGAGGTTTGGGCCATGTCTCAGTTCCAATGTGGTTGATCATCTGAAAATACCAGCGAAGCATCATTGTCTTGGTCAGCCTTTACCTAACCAATTACCTGATACTACATGGGCTCATTGAAAACCGAAATTAGCTTGCTTTATGAATTATTCAGGCTTTGGAGTTTCGGCTGATTCCCACACGTTACACACCTATTCACCACTTTGCTTGTTGTGCCCCACACCAAGTGTACCACTTGCATATCATTTGAGTGAGTAAGCACAGGCTGGGAGGGGGTCATTCATCTTGCTCTTCTGCCCCAACATGGATGGATGGGGAAGCCAAGCCACGTTGACTTGCATGTGTTAAGCATATAGTAGGGTTCTTCTGAGCCAGGATCAAACTCTTTGTTTGAGTATGATCTATTTGAGCATCAAATGCCCTTCTTCTCAGAAGGGCAAGCAGCTTCGCACCTTTTGAATGCTGAAAATGCAGCCATTCATGACTCGATATATGTAATTACAGTATCGTATCCATTCATGACTCGATATATGTCATTACGCTTCAACAAACAATGTTGCTATTATATATGTCATTATGCATTCTTCTAGTCATGACTCGACTATGTGTATACCAGATTCGATGTGAGTCATTAGTCATTCTTGAGAGATTGAATGATGCTCGTTATATATGTAACTACATTATCTCGAATACTTGATCAAATCATTTCTCAAATCGAGTGATCGTTCGTACCAAATTCCCATCAATTGATTAAGACCTTATTCTTCTACGTGATTCTTGTTATGAATTATATATGTAATTATGTTATTGAATAATTGATCAAATCATTTCTCAAATAATTGATCAAAAGAGTGGCTCATTTGCTTCTCGCCCCTCTATTGATTCTTTACCAACTTATCATCAATCAATCAATCAATCAGCACTGAAAATTTTCTGTGATTCCAGTCATCATGCGCAAGCAAGCTCGACCATAAGGAAGAGGAATTATTGCAGTAATTACACCAGAAAAATGCAATATATTATAATTAATTACGTCATTCATTTATAGTAGTAATTCTTCTTGCTATTTTATGTCATTATGCATTCATGAATTATGCATTCTGATATTTCCATTAGACAATGCTACTATTATATATGTCATGATGCATTCATTCATTATGTACGTAATTACGCTTGAGCACTTAGCATGATTAAAATTGACCTGACATGATGCAAACGAGAGAGATCGATTTGGTTCATTTCGACCATTGATTCCAGCCATGACTCGATATACATAATTACGTCATTCATTATAGCAATAATTCTTCTTGCTATTATATATGTCATTATGGTATCGAATCCAATCTACTATTATAATATCAGCCCCAAGAATAAGGAAAAAGGCCAACTCTTCATTTTTACGGCCCCAACACACGTTAAAGGGAATAGATAAACCAACTAACAACCAACCTTGAAGAACCTTTGAGCCTTTAATATTCTAGATTGTGGAACATAATGATAAAGTGATGAGAACAACGAAACAGAGGGTTGGGATTTATCAAGATAGCCTATAGTGATACTCATTGCTCCGATCGAAGCACTCTAAGTGCGTGGCTATGGGCCCCTCATCCCTATCCTGCCTATAATATAATAAGTAGGGTACACCGAAAGGGCCTACTTACACACCTGCCCTCCCCTTCTATTATATTATTTCGAAGAATTTATTGATTGATTCTTAGACAATATAATAAGTAGGGGGGTTTTGATGCAACGACCATGTAAAGTAAGGGAAAGGGTCGCAGAAGACTGCAGCAAATGAAGCACTATCAATTACAACCAACTAGCATGCCCGAACCAAGCTTTGTCAACTGAAGAATGAAGTCGGTCTAAGGTCCTAGCTATCCGGGTCTAGCTAGCTCCCTACTAAGGGATAGGGAGGATTAGGGTCTAAGTGCTCCTCATAATCATGATCATCAAAAGATATCCCTAAGCCTACCTAAGTGAGTATAGGGACAATAGTGGGTCCTTTGAATAGACCCCTAATAGGAGTGGAGAGCAGAAGGTAGTAAATAGGTCAACGAATCTCTACTATGGAAAAATAGAGTAGCACTCTAAAGATTAATGAAAGAGGAGAACGATAGCTCGGCTCATCATCCCAAGACTTACTATGGTGTGGCAATTGTGGGAGAGGGAAGAACTAATAGCTCAAGGTGATGGGTAGTGGGGGACCCTCTAATAGAATCTAATAGAATGGTGTGTGGTAGTAGATAGGAAAGCCTAAAAACTCGAGCCTGTAGGCCCGTAGATCGGATGTTTTCTAAACCTTTCTCCATGTTGGTAGTTGTATCCATACGGGACCGGCCAGAAAACAAATAAATAAAGCGAGAGTCCAAAGCCTAGGAATAAGAACCTTTGGTTTGGCGCAAGCACAAGTGATAATATTGCCATACTCTCGCATTAGCTAATTGAAAGAGGTGTATGTGCACCCATCCCTCTCACTCTGTTAATTGTACCTGACTTTACTCCAACTAATGATTCCATCTAGTTCTTGAGCAAGGAGTGCCTATATTCCTTTATTTAGACTCTTGTATCTCACAACCTGTGTTTAAAGACCCGAAGTATAGGTTGCTCCTTCACCTCCCCCCACCATTTGATCCCATCTTCTATGTGGCACACAATCTTTTTTCAAAAGTAAATATCAGATTGATTGCATGATAAGTCAACTTGATGTGTCTCGGCATCGAATCCCAGGAGAAGATGTAATAACTCTATGGTTTTGTCATCCAAAAGGTCGGAATGGGAAGTATATCTGTTTGCGAGTTTAGTAGTGGTGGAGGAATGAGGAGATGGCTCAGTGTTATAATGCGATTGATGTCTGCAGTTGGGGTAAGAAATTCGCTTTAGGAACTTCAAATTGTGTTGAGTGCCAGCTTATGCAAATAATTTGGTTGGGTAGGCTCCCCTTTCTATATAAAAAACTTTAAGGGGAAAATAGAACCGAATAATTGATGCAACGGCCTCTCTGTTCCCATACACCATCTTGTATCATGCATTTTTTTATTTATCTCCCAACTGAATCGCCTTAAATCATAGTAGGGGGGATGGAAATTTAGCACGTGAGCATAAGCAAGTCCTTCAAAGAATAAGTTCATTATTCAAGGAGGAGGATAAACCATAAACCCCACTTTATCGAAAGGTCCATCTGTCGGGGACTGGGGTAAGCCCAAGTACTGATTTTGGCATCATCATAGTAATATTGGATACAGCAGAGTATACCATGACTGTTAGCGGTATTCGTCTTATATGTCTATTTTCTGGCCCTACGATTAGCATATTATGGACTTGGAGGTACTATAGGATCCGACACATTCCCCAACCCTTCACCCCTACTTAAATAATAATAAGGGAATAGATGTGGGACTTTATCCTATTGGCCAAGCGAAAAGATGGGACCCCAGTATTACTAACTCAATTGTTTTTATAAGTCTGGCTTGGTCTGGTTCAGAATTGCAAGGAAACTACCATTAATAAATAATTTTGTTGGACGTATATAAGGTGATAGGTATATATCTGCGGTGTTTGGTCAGGCTAACTCCTAATACTTGAGTTGGGTCTCTTCCTATAGTGCTTGATTCCCCTGAGGATATGCCGATGAATAGGAAACTAGAGTAATTGGGCAGTTAATGGTTCAAGTGGAAAAGAAAGTATGGAAAGGGAGGGATTCGCTAGATGTTGATTGGTCTAATTGGAGTTGGTGAATTTATCCTATTTACCCATGAGAACAAGTGTGCTTCTTCCAATTAGCAACTATAGATATATATATATATATATATAAGGGTGGGGCGAGTCCTACTTATAAGAAACCCTCATCTCAATTGCTTTATTAATTAGTGAGAGGGGATGACAAAGTTGCAAGTTTCGACTACCTATGCCTCGGTTGATTGGCCCGGAATAAATAGAATAATTTTCAATCCGAAACCATAGGTATACTCTATATGGAGGTAGCCAGATATGTGTGAAATAAGACTTCTATAGGGATAGATGTGGAAGTTCGGGCGGAGCATCTGTCATTGGATTCTTCCCATACGCCCACCCCACCCATTTCTATATAATAATTGGAGAGGACATCTGCCATTTCCTCTCGCTAGTTTGTTCCAATTCCATATCCCGCCCGTGAGCACCATTCTTATTTCCCCATTACCAGTACATGCTCTCATTCTAGTTTTCCATATATCTATTTCTCCATCCCACCTCATAGATAGAATTGGTATCTCAGGGATAAGTATCTCAACCATCCCATTCCCCTTTCTATATAAATAAGGGGGTGGGTGTGGAGAACGAACATCTCAACTATTTCTTCCAGGGGAAAGATCTCAACTATGGAGAGAGAGAGAGAGAATTGGTTCAATGGGCGCATGCATGATGAGGGATCAAGCTACTTCCCACATCTATCTCCAAATTAGGAGGGTTACATTTTAGCAAATAGTTTATAAAGCTTCCTCCAACTATCCACCCCTCCCTTCACCCGTGGGAGACAGAAAGGTCTAACCTCACCAAACAAACTTCAAACCAGCTCGCTCATTGAGAATTTATCTCAATGAATCAACTAGTGCTTGGCGAGCAACCAATTTTGACTTCCCGTCTCTCCCCTTTATTATTTAAGGGCATTAAAAATTGAAGATTTCAAAGTCTTGGGATAAGCCTGCCTCAACCAAAATAGAAATGGTTGGGATCTCACTTAACCCCTATCTATAGATGGTGGATGGGAGTATGTATGTTCTGCCACAGTTAGATGGGTGGGTAACAAATAGGGGAGTGAGTAGTTCTAGTTCAAATGCCTCTGCTCTTGTTCCTATTGGTCAGTCACAAATGGTTAAGTGGGCGTGGCATCAACTAACTATGGATGAATAAATGTCTATAGCTACTCATTCTAAAGTAGTATCCCGATTGGTGAGACATACATTGGCATATGATTGGCATAAAAAAGCAACCTTCCTTGTGGTTTCTCTCTCAAGAGGAGATGGACCAACAAGCTTACTCATTATCCCATTATCTACCAAGTTGACTCACGTGGATGAACCAAGTTATAGGCATTGGGGTAGTGGTTAGGGTTTTTTCCCCTCTTACAAGGGTGCCCATCCAGGATGAAATTAAAGATCGGAGTGTCGGCATGAGCCTTTGGCTATTCCTAAATGGCACGTGTGGATACATGGTTCGATAAATGCATCGAAGGCGTGAGATGACGAGATTCTATTTGGTTGGTTATATCTCTGCCACTATTATACATGATTTATTGGATTGAATTGTTCGGCAGATTCCCATGCGTTACGCATCATTCGCCACTTTGATTTTTGTGCCCCACTAGCATGCATATCATTTGAGTGAGCACGCTTTTCAGTGTTCTAAGAAGGTTGAAATCATATTGGTTCCACCAACTAGCAAACATGGGCTCAAACCCCCTCTCTGTTGAGATTTCCCCAGCTATGAGTGATTCTTTCTTATTGGTGAAACAATTGAGAGAAATCCAATCTTGCATGGTTGCCCAGACTACTCTCTTATGCCAAGGCACACAATTGACTCACTTACTGTTAAAATTGGCAACTAGGGCCAAACTCCATGTGGGTCACCTTATTTATGGCAGCTAATATTTTTCCTAGATTCCTCTCGTTAAGAGGTGTAGGATTGATCTAAAGATCATCCGATTTCGATGAGTATTTATGGAGATATGAATTTATTTCTAATTACTTGACAAATTGTCAAGGTCGGCCAGTAGCTAACTGTGTGGCACACATGCCCAGTGTTTCATATAAATAGAAGAGAGGTTGAGTCATTTTAGTATCTCATCTCATCATCTCTTCTTCTCTCTCACTCTCCTTTTCTTGTTTGGGTGAACAAAGGAGCAACTAGTGGGAGAAGAAGGACACAGCCACAAGGAGGAGGACGCAAAAAGGAGGAGGATGAAGCAAGGAAGGGACACAGGTCTATCCTGCGTTGACCTAAGGTGTAGCCAGTAAATAGGGACAGCATTGGCCAGCGAGAAGCCCCATTTGACTGCGGCCTTGTGTGGGGAGCCTCCCTCAAGCAAGCCGCAAATCAGATCTACTATCTGGAGGGCTGATTTAACCTCAAAGTGACTAGTGCAAATCTGGTTAGGGCTGACCACAGGGCTGCCTAGACGTTGACCAAATTTGACCTTTTCCTCAGGACTATTTCGAGTTGTCCTTCATCTCTGTTGAAGGCTAGGTTAACTAAGGTTGATTCTAGACTATTTGTGAATCATCTAATCCACTTTGCAAGTGTTGATTAGGGCATCTTTTACTGTTGTCATAAAAATTATAGATCTGATATATTGTACTATTTCTCCCTCTGTTGAACTATTGAAGATTAAAGAAGAATTGATCAAAGGGTTTCCCTGCATTGGGGTTTGACCCTGGCTAGCTGCCACATCTTGTGTCTCTTGTCTTGAATTGTTTTCTGTCAATCTTTTAATGTTCTATCTGCACTTTACTTTATATTTATGTAATTACTAAACAATGGCTAATAAGAAGAAAAGAAGTAAATTTCTCTAAGCATAGAACATACCATAATTTAACATAGTATCGGAGCTGAGGTGAATACAAAGCCCAATCAAGAGCAAGAGCAAGAGCAATCACCAAAGGCTGTTGAAGCTATCTTAAAGAAGTCATGGGATCCTCAGCACACTTCCCCGTTCAAGACAAAATCCATGAGAAGTCTGACTATCACAGATGGAAGATGTCTCTTGATCTAACATTGGAAGAGCAGGAAGTGTTGGACCATGTGAGAGGCAGAATCATTGAGCCTCCATCAATTGCATCCGCTACTGCTAGAATCAAGTGGACCAAGGGAGAAGTCAAAGCAAGGAAGATCATCATGGATTCTATCGACAAGCGCCTGGTGGCCTATGTTTCTGAGCTAACCACCTCCAAGGAAATCTACAATAGACTAGTGAGTTTATTTAAATTTAATGATGCAAATCAAGTTTTGTTCCTTAGAAATAAGCTAAAGGAAATTAAGAAGGGAAAAGATGAGAGAATGCAAGCATATTTCTTAAGGATTACAAAGATCAAGAATGATCTCCTATCTATTGGGGAAGTAGTTCCTGACAAGGAAATGACACTCACAACTCTTGGAGGATTGCCACATGAATGGTATATATTTAGGACTACTCTTCTCAACAATAATGTAATTCCTGGATTTGAGGAATTGATGGCGAGATGCATTCAAGAAGAAACAAGGATGGAAGAGCAAGAAATGTCCGCACTTAAAGGCCATCCCTCGGCCTTTTCTACTCATGCTAAAAGAAGAAACGATTATGGGGCTAAATCCAAAGGAAAGGTTGGACCAAAAGGTGGAAGAAAAGGTCGATGTTACAATTGCAACAAAATGGGCCACTATGCAAGGGAGTGCCCTGATAAAAGGGACTCACACCATGACGATGATCAAAATCACTCTCAAGGCAAGCAAAGGAATGGCAGGTCCAATGGAAGAGGTAAAAAAAATGTCGGAAATTAAGGAATAGGACAACCCTTCAAGAAGGAAAGAAACTCCAAGTATGAATCTAATGTTGTTAACAATAAGTAAGATGAATATTATCTACCAGTGGCCCTCTCTACTACTGCTCCCCTGGACTCGCTGGGAAATTGGCTTATTGATAGTGGTGCCTCAAGGCACTTCACTGGTTACAAAGAAGCTCTCTCTAATCTGATAGAGAAGGAGACCAACCTAGAAATTGTTCTTGGGGACAACTCAAAATATCCCATGAAAGGCATAGGGAATGTCACTCTTCAATTGAATCAAGGTAATACAATTCATTTACAAGAAGTATTATATGTACCTGATCTAAAAAAAGAACCTGGTGTCCATTTCGGCAATGGAAGACAAAGGCTACAAGGTGGCCTTCATCGATGGCAAGGTACATGTATGGAAAAAGAAATTTAAAGATGCTTTCACTGTTGGGTTTCGATTTGATTCATTATATTAGGTCGAAGGAAGTCCGCTTGGTCATGTCTTGTGACACATCTCTTCAGTCTGAACTATGGCATCGAAGGTTTGCTCACCTTCATTATAAAGCTCTACCCGATATGAGAAAAATGGTGACTGGGATGCCCGAGTTCAAATTGGAGCAAGAAGGTGTATGTTTGGGATGTGTCGAAGGAAAGCTCAAAAGGGGACCATTCCCCTCGAGCCAAAGCAAGACCTCCGATATATTGCAGTTGGTTCACTGAGACATATCCAGTATGATGCCTTTGAACTCCTTGGGAGGATATTTATATTACCTCACTTTTACAGATGATTATTCTCATGAGACTTGGATATACTTCTTGAAAAAGAAGGATGAAGTGTTCTCCTGGTTTCATCACTTCAAAACCTTGATGGAGAATCAAACTAAAAAGAAGATCAAGATCTTAAGGACTGATAATGGGACTGAGTATGAATCCAATGAGTTTCATGACTTTTGCAAAGAGGTTGGAATTAAGAGGGAGACTACTACACCATATACTCATGAGTAGAATGGTGTTGCAGAAAGGAAGAATCGTACAATTGTGGAAGTTGTTCGTGCTATGCTCCATGATCAAAGACTTCTGAAGTTTCTGTGGGCCGAAGCTGCAAATACCGCCGTATATGTACAAAACTGATGCCCTCATCAAGCATTAGGTTCCAAGGCTCTCAAAGAGATGTTCACTAGTAACAAACCTGACGTATCTCATTTTAGAATTTTTGGAAGTCCTGTATATTTTCATGTGCCGAAGGAGAAAAGGAATAAATTGGGTGCACCTGGAAAGAAAGGAATCTTCGTGGGCTATAGCAAAAATACTAAGGGCTATAGAATCTATGTGGTTGGTTAAAGGGAAGTCGAGATTAGCCATGATGTCACCTTTAACGAAGATATGGCTCTTAGCAAAGTTGACAATCTTCCTACTCTAAGGGGATCTAAAGAAGATGACACCGAGGAACCTTTCGGGCAAGTAAGAAGTCGACCAGGTATCAGGGTTACTTGACCATCATGAGCACGATCATCCAAAATGAGCCTTCGTCATTCACAAAAGTTGTCAAGCATCAAGTATGGAAGGATGCTATGACTGAGGAATATGAGTCCATCATGAGAAATGATGTCTATGATGTGGTCCCCAGACCCCAGGACAAAGCAGTTGTCACTTCGAAATGGCTTTACAAGATAAAGCATGTAGTTTATGGAAGTACGAAAAAGTATAAGGCTCATTTTGTGCTTGTAGCTTCTCTCAGAAGGAAGGTATAGACTATGACAATATATTTGCACCTGTTGCCTGATATACCACCATCCGCTCGATCATAACCCTTGCTACTTTGCAAGGATGGAACCTACATCAAATGGATGTCAAGACTGCATTATTGCATGGTTCGATCAAAGAGGAGGTCTACGTGGAGCAACCCGAAGGATTTGAGATTCATGATCGAGAATCTCATGTGTGCAGGTTGAAGAAGGCCCTCTATGGGATGAAGCAAGCACCCCGAGCATGGTATGAGAGGATTGATAGCTACTTGATGAAGCTGGGATTCACTAGGAGTGAAGTCAACCCTAACCTTTACTTTAAGGTTGAAGATGACAATCCTCTCATATTGGTGTTGTACATTGATGACCTCTTTCTAACAGGGGCAGAGTTGCAGACCCTCTCATTCACAAATGTAAGAGGGAGTTGGCTTCTGAGTTTAAGATGAAGGACCTAGGACTAATGCACTATTTCCTAGGACTAGAAGTCTGGCAGAAGCCAGGGGAGATTTTCCTATATTAAGGAAAGTATGTGGTGAAGATATTGGAGAGATTTGGTATGGTGGACTGCAAGCCCATAACTACCCTAATGGAGCTTGACTTCAGGAAGTTAAGCGATAGTGCTACTAGACCTGTTTTACGAAATGCTACCGAGTATCATCAACTCAACGGAGCATTGATGTTCTTGGTGAACTCCCATCTAGATATATGCTTTGCAGTCAACACGTTGAGTCAACATATGGTTGAGCCTCACCACACACATTGGATTGGTGCCAAGAATCTGTTGAGATATCTTCATGGCACAATCACTCATGGGTTGAGATACACTGCCGGAGATGTGAGACTACTTGGATATACCAATGTTGATTAGGTAGGCAGTGTAGTAGACTAAAAGAGCACTTTCGAGTGTTGTTTCTCTTTGGGATCTGCCTCGATATCCTGGATGAGCAGGAAACATAAGTTGGTGGCTTTGAGCATCTCCGAGGCAGAGTACATTGTTGCTAGTATGGCCTCTTGTGAGGCGGTCTAGTTGCAAAAGCTCTTCAGTGAATTGTTTGGATTTACAGTGGATACCACCGTGATCCTTTATGACAACTAGAGCAGGATTCATTTATCAGAGAATCTCGTATTTCATGATCGCTCCAAGCATATCGATATCAGGTACCACTATATTCGGAATATGGTGTAGTGGGGAGCAATAAGGCTCCAACATATCGGTACAAATGAATAGGTCGCTGACATTTTGACGAAGCCCCTGGGAAAGGTCAAATTCTTGACTTTCCAAGAACAACTTAGTGTCATTTAGAGACCCTCTTATGAGGATTGAGTATGATGTATTGAGCTCTGGGAGCTCCAAGGGAGCGCGGGGTACTTCTTGGAATGACATGCGACCACAGGGCGACTCGCCATCCCCTGGTGGTGCACTACGTATAGGGTGAAAGGTTCAACCTTCCCCTATGACACCCCATGGCAATTGTAGGATAGGATGATTAGTTCTCCTTTGGGCCAAGATGATTAGTTCTCCATGGCGACTGTGGAACAGGATGATTAGTTCTCTTGTGGGCCAGGATGATTAGTTCTCCTATGGCGATGGACAGGATGATTCGTTCTCCTGTGGACAGAATGATTAGTTCTCCTGTCAAGGCATCCTACTAATGCAGTCTGGAACTCATGGGAAGTACCTCTTATCTGATCAATGAGTAGGGAAATGGGGTTAGGGACCATTAGTAGTACTATCGATAGACGCATCATTATATCTACCATACTCCCTATGCTAGGATGACCTCCATTGATCTGGAGCAATGATACTGATCTAGGATCAGTGAGAGTGGTATGACACACTCTGAGATTGACTTCGAGTCAGTGGAGGATGGTATGATACATCCTCGATCATTTCTTCTTCTTCATAGTTCGAGCAGAGTAGAGCAAAGCAAAGAAGGGCCAAGTTGTGCAGGGTAGTGCATTTGATGATTGGGATAGTAGCGATGCTCAGACAGATTGCAGATGGAGTTCTCCCTAGTTGAGAGGGAGTGTTAAAATTGGAAACTAGGGCCAAACTCCATGTGGGTCACCTTATTTATGGCAGCTAATATTTTTCCTAGATTCCTCTCATCAAGAGGTGTAGGATTGATCTAAAGATCATCTGATTCCAAAATGGAGATATGAATTTATTTCTAATTACTTGAAAAATTGTCTAGGTCGGCCACAGCTAAGTGTGTGGCACACATGCCCAGTGTTTCATATAAATAGAAGAGAGGTTGAGTCATTTTAGCATCTCATCTCATCATCTCTTCTTCTCTCTCACTCTCCTTTTTATGTTTGGGTGAACAAAGGAGTATCTAGTGGGAGAAGAAGGACGTAGCCACAAGGAGGAGGATGTAGAAAGGAGGATGACACAGCAAGGAAGGGATGTAGGTCTGTTCTTCTTTGACCTAGGGTGCAGCTAGCAAATAGGGACAGTGTTGACCAGCAATAAGCCTCATTTGACTGCAGCCTTGTGTGGGGAGTCTCCCTCAAGCAAGCCACAAATCAGATCTGTTGTTTGGAGGGCTGACTTAACCTCAAAGTGACCAGCACAAATCTGATTAGGGCTGACCGTGGGGCTGCCTAGACGTTGACCAAATTTGACCTTTTCCTCAAGATTGTTTCAAGCTGTCCTTCATCTTTATTGAAGGTTGGGTTGACTAAGGTTGATTCTAGACTATTTGTGAATCATCTGATCCACTTTGCAAGTGTTGGTTAGGGCATCTTTTACTGCTGCCATAAAAATTACAGATTTGATATATTGTACTATTTCTCTCTCTACTAAAATATTGAAGATTAAAGAAGAATTGATGAAAGGGTTTCCCTGCATTAGGGTTTGTCCCTGGCTAGCTGCCACATCTTGTGTCTCTTGTCTTGCCTTGTTTTCTGTCGATCTTTTAATGTTCTATCTACACTTTACTTTATGTTTATGTAATTGCTAAATAGTGGCTAATAAGAAGAAAAGAAGTAAACTGCTCTAAGCATAGAACATACCATAATTTAACACTTACACTCAAACATGTATCTAATTATATATGAGTCTCTGGTTCCAATGCGCACTTATTAAACTCAAAAGAGATCACTTTCAATATACCAAGTTTATCGCTATATCTTCTATCTTCTTTCTTCCCCTCAAAGAGCTAGATGGGTCTTACACCGATTTAGGAGACAAGGTCATCTCGGAAGATAAGTTCAGGAGATAATGATGAGGCCTTTTCTTCCCGAACTCTAGCTCAGGTAATGACCTACCCGCCCATCGCTTACAGAGGACCGACCTCTATACAAACTAACCCTCCCTCTATTGTCGGCGAATAAGAGAGCGTAAGGTTTTACATCACCTATTTCAACTTCTTTTCCTAGCCCCGCTACACCGACTGAGTTAGCTTTGCTATGCATTCAGGACCTTACTAGCTCAGGGATACCCCGCCTGAGCCCCCCGACCTCATATTCTCAGGGCAAGTGAAAATGGTGAGCTATATAAGGGGTAACTTTCTTTGTGAAGTTAGGAGTAGCAAGGAGATTTTTTGGTCCCTTCAATGCCTGGTGTGGGGCCTACTTTTCTAGCCTTAGCTAACATTTTTCATACATACACCAGTGGGGGTTTTATCCCACTAAAATCACTCAACTAGCTTGCATCATATTAGAATATCTTACAAGCCAACAGAGAAAAGGAAGGCAAAGGTCTTGGACACTATTTTCTGCTAGTTATAAATAAGGTGGTCTTACTTGACGTCTCCTTGGCAGGTCAGGGAAATTACTGCCGAAGCTAGAAGGGTTATCCCTAGGTCGGTCTCTCCCGCTAATTACCTAAGCTTGCATAGCAAGTATGATCGGGAAGAGATGAAAGGTCTTACTAGGTTGGTCCTGAAAGGAAGGATGGTAGATAGGTCTGGGTTGATTCTAAAAAGCATTTCTTCCCCTCTCCCTTTGGTCGAGCGACTACGTACCTCAATGATATATCTTTTTAGAATGGTGCCATGAAAGGAAGGAGTGGTTCCCATAGAAGGATGACCCACCCAAGAAAGACTGCAAGGGAGAAAACCCTAGCTCACTAAGAAGCTTAGAGCTGGAAGCGCCTGAGTTAACTTCAGCCTTCAAAGAGCATCTAAGAGAAATGCCTAACTTGACTAGCCTTAAGATCGAACGTCAGAGACTGGACTAGATAGGTAGGAACCTAACTCAAACCTTATAAAAATGAATAGAAAGGCCCTTTGAAGTAAGTCGTCAGTTACTTAGGCAAGTAATGTGGTTAGTCACTTCCGGCACTGAATGCAAAGACAAAACGACACTCAAAAGATAGAAACCCACTGCATAGCCACGCCCAAAATGAGAAGGCACATTAGAGTTCACAAACAGGTTTTTGAAGCTCTATCACAATATCCCTGAGGTAGCAAAGCCATCTGAGCCTACTACCATGGTAGTGTATGTTGTTTCTTTTGAAGTGAAGTTTTAAAAATATATAGGAAGTAAACTAACTTAGATGCCATGTTTAATGATGCTGAAGACCTAGAAAGGAATATGAGGGACTTACGAATGTAGCTCAAGACCAGGTATGATCCCCTGAAAGAAGTGAATACCCTAAAAGGAGAAGGGAAAAGGAGCCTGGAAAATTCATCTACTGGTCAAGAGGCTATGACCCTAGAATAAGTTACTAAATTATTGAAGTTTATGGATAATTACCTAAACTAGGTAAAGTGAGGGTAGTCTACTCACTCCTTTATAGGACCTACTTTTCATGTCCAAAATAAGCTTATGTTATAAGTGACCCTTAAAATCCTGATAACTTCCCCTCCTACAACTCTGACAACATTGGGAATTTTCACATGGTATTAGAGTGATTTTGTTTGGATTAGTAGCTCAGACACGAAGAGGAAGAAATTTGTTGTTCAAAGGGAGAAACAAGACAATTTCTCTAGGTTCTGTGCAAGGCCTAGCCAGGTAGTGCTACTAGTATAGTAGAAGTTTGATTTCATGTTGCAGAGTGGCGGGAAAAGTTTGAATTGCTTAGAGTAGAGCTCCAATAGGCAGAGGTAGAGCTGAAAAGTAATTACAAATAGCAATGTAGCAGAATCGTTGAGTAGATTTGAGTGGAAGAGGAAGGAAAATTGCACACGCAGAGGGAGTTTCTCTTAGAGCGTTTCTATTTTCAGAAATCCCAAATTTCCAGTTGTAGTAGGCAGTAGCCACAGGCAAATTTTCTCACTCCAGGAAGTAGTGCAACTAGCAGTGCTAGCAGTTGAGCTGGTGAAATAGGGAGATTTTCATCCCAAGTTGACTTTTTGTAGTGATGGCTTCAACAAGACCCCGAGATCAAGAAAAATTAGAGGGTGCATTGAGGTATTATATCTGGAAGGCCAAGATGGCATTCTTCTAGACAAGTACACAAAAAATGTTGTTGTCGTACCTACAGATCTAGATCAGCTAGCGAATTACAATAAGGAGATGGCTAAGGCAAAGATGTTGATTCTCGATGGAGTGATCATATAGTCTCACATGTTGCGGCCAAAAATATGACCAAAGAAATGTGGGATGTCATTGCCTCACTAGTAGCCATGCCTCCCCGATGATGATGATGTTGATGATTCCAAGTGGTAGCAAAGTCTCCCCAATTGTGATAGAGACAGGGTGGTAGTTGGATCTTCCCTGTAGCCATTATTCTTCTTTAGATTTGAGAATGTTCAACATGAGATGAGCAAAGATGAGCAGGGATGTACATGACATAATGACAAGATATATATGATGATCACATGATTCAATTGAAATTTCTCCAAATCTCAGTGACAAATTCTAACCATTGCATTGAATTCCTCTTTTTGAAAGGACCAAAATTGACTTTTGAAGCACTAAATCCGGATAAAGAAAAGAAATTTTTTAAGGTCAAGCCCACAAATACAAAATTGTCAAGGTCGGCTTTGGCTTAAATGACACAACTCAAGGATAAGATGGCACCCCTCAAGTGGCATATGAATACAAGTTGAGCATCATCAACTCACACCATATCTTCTCTCTCCTCATTCTATTGGTTCGCACAACTCAGAATTGCAGGGAATCTCTCACACATGTGAAGGACAAAAGTCATTTTCTGATTGGGCTTAATTGCATGACTTTTTCTAGGCATTGACCAAGCACCATTTGACTATCTTTGACTGTGTTTTTGGGTGGAATATCTCTATTTCTCTAGGCCGCATTGGAGGGCACAAAGATCGAGAAAATCTAGGCAAGTTGACTAGCATTGACTTCAGGGTTGACCACAGAAACAATTGCAGACTTTGACCGAGTTTGACTGGTTGTTTTGGTATTGTTTTGGGTTGACTTTGACCAACATTTGAGGCTGAGCTTGACTGAATTTGAATGAGTTGCTAGAGGATTGCTATGACCCTTGACTGTTGACTGATTAGGGCTGACTTTGCTACTGTTGGTGGGGACATATTTGTAGAAGGATCAGTTTTGACTATTGTTGACTTCATCTCTCTCTTTTTTCTCTAATTTGGATAGTTGCTTGACACATTCTCGTTCTTGGATATTGGATATTGGACATTGGCTAGTTAAAGCTTGACGTTGACTCTTGGATGATGTACTTTCTCTCCTAAACATTTGAAGACAATCCAATAGAAGAATAATTGCAAAGGGTTCCCCCTTGTGGGGTTTTTCCTTGGTCATTGACTAAATATTGTGTCTCTTGTCTCTTGTCGGTCTTTCATTGTGCGTTTGTATAATTTTTCTATCTACTATTGCTATATTGTCATTGGTTAAATGAAGAAGTGGAAATTTTCAAATTGGATGCTATTGGATATTATTGAATTAATAGTTGCAACATAGAACAATTGATGGAAAATTAACAAATTCCACACCATCTTCGGAGAACGTCGAATGTCTCCCTAGTTGGAACTTTGGGGAGTCCATTCATGGGTTTCCACAAAGCTATATTTGCAGCAAAATTTCTTGTGGTGTGTATTACTACGGTGCAACGATTGTTCGAGTAGCAAAATTTGGGTTAGCTACAATGAGCTGAAAAATTGCAAGTGGATTTCCTTTCTTGGAGTCAGACTTTTGATGACATTTTATAGGGTTGGTGTTGAGCCATTCTTGTGGGCTGAATTCACTCATTTCTGGCAGTTTCTGGGGGTTTCTGGGTAGAGCTGACACAGGTATAGAAGAGTAGATCCAAAGGGCCAAGGGCTGGAAGGATTTAGAATTCCGAAGATAATTCCACAATGTAGCTTGGAGAATTATTCAATGACGGATTTGAGGGTAGTTTAGTAACAGTGTTTTCCAATAGTGTGTATATCTAGCTAGAGAGACACTTGCACCACTTGGAGGGCTTTCTCATTACCCATAATCAACCCAAACAATTTCCCGGTTTTTGTGGGTTTTAGGAGAGGAGTCTCGAGCTAAATTTTCAGGGCATTCCAAGCAGTATTCAAAGGAGACTCTTTAGTTCCAGTTGGAAGCCAACATTAGTCTTTTCTAGGTACTACATGTTTCCTCATTTGGGTTCAAGATATTTCACCTGGGTTTTGCATAGCTTGCATAGCAAGTCCAGGTTCTATCATTCCTACTCATTTTATTTACCCAATTCTCATCATTAATAAAATGGCTAAGTTTTTCTGTTGAATTTCTTGGTGTACTGATTTGTGTTCGTGTTTTTTAATTTATCTTGTTGTTCCTAGTCCATTGCTTTGGTATTTACTGTTAAATTCCACTTAGGATTATTGCAAAGTAAAAAACCCTATGACACATGCCTAAGAGAGAAATCCACTAAATAGTAGTAAAATGGGGCTTAAGAGAAGTGTGCCCTTGGGAGTGGTGTAAGAATGTTGTAACGACCATCCAGAATAGCAATAATGGCCTTAAAAAGGTGCACTATCCAATAGAAGTCAAAATTGACAATGAAATGTCTTCAAATGGAAAGTAGTTAGCCAACGTAGGTGGACCTCTCTCAAAATAACAAGTGACTAAGTTTGTAGAATAAAAATATTGTATCCCTGTGATGACTACTCAATCCAAAACTATTATCCATGTGATGACTACTGCATCCAAATCTAGGAATGTGTGAAGAATCTCCTCAGTATAGTAAATATGCTTAATTACCAAGTCAAATATCATCTTTAAGGTTAAAACAAGATGTGAACGAAACCAATTCAAAGTTGAAATTGATTATCTAGTGGAGCACACCACCTAAAATAGCATGTTTGGAAGATGTGAATAAAAACCTTATTTAATGAGGTGAAAGTGGCCATGAAGGGAGGTTGCATGCATAATTAACCCTCAAAGGATGTGTAATCTCAACAAACTCCTCAATATGTGTGTCAAATGAAGTAAATGACTCATCTACGACGCACGTGTGAGTGTGAGCAAGGCTAAAATAATCCCTTTGATTTTACTTGATCCACTTTGTAGAAATAATCCCATTGATTAAGGTTTAGATATCTGTAATAAATTCAGCCAATAATGTGACATTTCAAGCTTATGTTTTGGTTTTAATTAATTAGCAACAAAATATACCAAACCACTTTGGCACATTCACACATGGAAACATGTTTTCTATTGAAATATGTCAAATGAGAGTTATGCTAGAAAACTACATGGAAAATGGTGAATATAGGTCATGTGGCATATATGACAGGGTAAAAGATGGAATATGAATTTGCTATGAAAATTATCTAGGAAAAATGGAAATGTGATAGCATAATGGGTGATACCTAGACAAAATGATGGATGGGTGATGAAAGGGGACATGCTTCTAAACACTGTACTAGGAAGTACACTATCCATTTAGCGGACACTGCAACTAGGAAAGGTTTGAACCCACCATGAAATGACCAAGAAAAAATAATTACAGGAATATTATGATCACATGATAAGGAGATATGATATTTCTTCACTAATGATCAATCGCTGAGCAACACCTACAGCAAGATGAGTATACATGACATGTTGTTGGGGCAATCTCCACCAATGATACAATATATGACCTATACATTTGATAAGATGAAGTGAGCAACACATGAAAATGATGTTGCCAATTCATCACGTGACAATGTCAGCTTCCCCTTTGGTGTTGTTCTCCTTGTTGAATTTTGTAGCTATCGTTGGTCTTCATAATTATTATTTTCGTCATTGATTTTAAGCATGTTCTTCATGCTATTGTCAAAAGAGAAAAATATTTGAGATGTTCCTCATGTTGGCTTTAAAAAAAAAAAAATTTGAATTTTTGGCTCCAAAGAAGCCAAGTTGGCCTTCCTCCTAGTCAAGCTGGCCCCAACCTAAGAGGCACCATTCGGCCCAACAAAAGACTATATATATGAGGCATTCGACCTCCTTCCCAAGAAAACAGGCAACTCGGTCTAGCGAATAAGTTCTGAGGTAAGCAAAGAAGCTCTAAGGCATGCAAACAAGGTCTAAGGCAAGTGAATAAGGTTTGAGGCAGAGCAAGGACAAGTCAAGGATGAATTTCTTAGGTTTCTTCTAATGAAGAGAAAGGAGGAAGTATTGATGAAATGAAGGACAAATTCTTTTTTGAGGTAAAGCAAGGATAAGTCAAGGACAAATTTCTGAGGTCTTGTTATGATAAAGTATTAATCAAAGGAAGGATGAATTCTTTCTAATATAGGAAAAAGCTACGAAACTGAAATTCTTAATTACATGAGCAGGTTGAAGTTCTGCCCTAGCAGAGCAGAAACTAGTTGACTTGACTAGGAGGCTGATGGACCAAGTTTGACCAATCTTATTCTATTGGTCAATAAGACCTTGTAAATGACTAGGATGTCTAGGTGTGTCTCTTGTTGAAAATAATAATTTCTCTAAGGAAAATGTTGTTGGGTTTTTGACCCATGTGTGTCTTCCCAAGTTAAAGTCTTGTGTTCTTGTATGGTTGTATCTTTATGATCCCATTGGCATTTTAGTTTATTGTTTAATATCCTTTGTGTAATTGCTTTATGATAAAAAATGAATGAAACAAAAGATTAACCTACAAGAAATCATAAGAAGTAGTTATCAGTAAGAGGATAATTGAAAAATCAACATAGTATTATAGCTATGGTGAAAGAGCAACCCTCAAAAGGAAGTCATGTTTGTTTCAAGCCATCCTTGAAGGCTTGATTTGTCAACTAGCCCTAGAGACACACTTCAAATGAAGTTGAGTTAGTAACGAAAGCTTATCTCTCTGTTCAGGGCACATTTAGGAAGAAATGTCATTGTGCAATTCATTCCATAACTAGGGTTTGTCCAAGTAATGAAAAGAAGGAGAAAACCTTTTTATTTGCTTGTTCTATGTACAGCAAAAGAGTGCCAAAGTCTTCAATCTTTAGAGCTTGAGACAAAGGACCAAGAAGACCTTAGGATCTACTAAAGCTATCTGAATCACCTTAGATTGGAAGTTACAAAGGTCTCTGAATTTGTAGACATCATATGTTGTAGAAAGGACGAAATTCCTCAGGACTAAATCTCAACAGAGCAAAATACTTGAGGATAAATCTCAGGAAGATAGAAGGCCTTGGGACTATGATAGAAGGTCAAGTAAATGACTTTAGAAAACCTAAAACATCATAGTCAATACAATTTTTGGTGTATAATCCTTTTTGTAATTTGATTGATGTTTTAGAAGGCAAAATCACTAGAGCATATATTGTTTACAAGGAGAAGTCCTTAGCATAAACCTGTTTTATTTGAAGCCTCTATGACTAAGGCCGAGGAGTCTCATCAAGCACCCTAAAATAAGCTTCATATTAATTTTGTCTAAAGATATGTCTGGAAGGCACTAAAATGGACTAATGACAAGTTTAAGAAAAAGGACTGATGTCTTAGTGGCATGGTTGAAGTGTTGGAGATCTAAGCAAGAATTTGTTGCTATTCAAGCACTACAGTGATGAGTTGGACAAAGAGACGAGCAAAGCTAGAAACTGGTGGTTAATACTCAAAATAAAAGATTTGATCACAAAGCGGAGATGCATTACTAGGTATGTATTATTGCTCACAAAAATCTTGAAGTCAAAAGTTTACTTTGGCAACATTCATATAGATCTTAAATCTTGAAGTCAAAAGTTTACTTTGGCAACATTCATATAGACCTTATCTTGAGGAAATGACCATTTAAATGCTTGATCGAAAAATCTTGTATCAAAGTTGTGATATGCTCCTTAGTCAGATTATAAGAATATATTTGAGGGTAAGGAATGGTATGATGACTATTGAAGGAATCACGCGTGATCTGTCAAATTTGATATCTCAAATGACAACATTATAATTTAGGTTCTTACTCAAAGACCAATACTGGAAAATTAAGTGTGAGTTAACAAATATTTTTTAAATCTAATGTATCACATGCTCAGAAGCAGGACATTACAAGCTTGATGACAGTCAAAGCATCTAACAGATGTTGGATCATCTTTCAAGAATCATGACATACCATATCTTGCTAATTGGAGGCAGCGAAGTTTTTGCAAAGCTCTCTAAAGGATCATGTGTATAATACTCAAGGTCTTTACTTAGCTATCTTACAAACAAGCTAATGCCATTTATTAGAAAAATAGGTCATGAATAGTATACGAATCCATGAAGTACATGTTGCTGGTATTGACCTCCTATTGAGGAGGCTTTGGAAATTTTTAGTTCTAATTTTGTAAGTATATGCGAAGTCTTGCAAAATGTCAAGTATGAGATCTAGGTTGCAAAAATGAAGCATGGATGCTCAGTCATGGAGTCTATTCCTTACACCCCAAAGTAGTCAAAACTTGAAAAAGGATCTCTGTCATAAAGTAGACCTTGTTGGAGTAAGTTTGTTTTGGACATGACAAACCTAATGTTTGGAGAAAGATAGTGATTTGCATAAATTGGTGTGCCTTCATTATTACTGTTGCTATGTTGATAAGTCCCTGAGTTGGAAATGTTGAAGAATGTAACTAGTGTCAGTGTTCATAATTGTATTTGAGTCATGATGTAATTTATTTGTCAAAAGAAAGAAAAATAAATTTTATTATAAAAGAAAAATGATTTATTTAGCATGGATTCCATGCTTTATTAGTTTATTATTAGGTCAAAGCCTCCATTGTAGGCTTCTAGGGTTTATGTCATAAGTCCTAGTCCATATATCCATGTAATTGTTGACCTAGATTGTCATTGATGTCAATATGGCAATATTCTAGGAGAAGAAGAGCAGATCCATGAAGAAACAGGAGTAAGAAGCCAAGGAGAAAAGCCATCAGGGAAACCATCGAAAGAGCTCATTGGAAGCTCAGAACAGGAATAGTCAAAGAAAATCCAAAGGAATAAGTTCAACAGAAGAAGCAAAGAGGAACGCACAGCGGAAAAAGGTAAGAACTAAGAAACAAAGAGTAACACATAGCAGAGGAGCATAAACAGCCATATCAGAAGTATCACATGTAATATATGCCCAAGGAGCCATATCAGAAGTATCGAAGGAGTAGAGCTATCAGAAGCCAAAGGAAGAACTATTGGAAGTATTGCATATGCCAAGAGTAAGAGCCATAACAGAGGAGTTAACAGTTATAAACTGTGAAAAATATTTAAAAATCATAAGTGCATCAGAGAAATCAATATCGGAGGCTTTATCACTTTATTATGTTTCACATTGAATCCCTCGACTGTGATATGTATTACAGATCCATAACAATATGCTCTATTGTAATATCGCATCCGCAGTAATCGCAAGTCTTAACGAGATGCCACATTGAAATAGCCGATTGTGATATACAGTTGCGGACCCGATGGTCCTATTATATCGCGCCCTAATGGTATATCGTGTCCGCCACATTGGGAGTTATGTATCGCAATGTTTAAGGCCTTGTCACATTAAAACTTAGATTGTGATAGTACCACGGACCCACTACTCCATTATAATACGCCCTATTGTAATATCGCGTCCAATGCGTCGGAAGATATGTATTTCAAGTTATAAAGGGATGGCACACTATAAACTACGATTGCGATATTACTGTGGACCCGATGGATTCATTAAAAACAATTTATAATAATATTGCATCCGGGTATCGGGGAACTGGCTATGTTATGCACAAATCTGTTGATTGTGATAAAGTTGTTGAGTTAATATAATATCGCATCCAGAAGGGGAATCGGCCATCGGTTTATAAAAGAGCTCTAGAACTTGCGATTGTGATTGAGATTGTGACGTGGCATGTGGGACCTCCCTTTTGGTACAACCTTTCCTATGAAATCCTTTGTAAATGTTGAATCTATTGTATAAATATAGAAAAAGGGCCTCTCTGATATAGTTTTAATATGCAACATTTTCTATTGTAATTCGACCTCTCTTTTGAATTAACGTGTCCTGTGAGTATTGGTAAACCTGAATAGATAGAGGAAGCCATAGATCGGGAAGCTGAAGAATCAAGCGAATGTAGATGGTCGAGTGAGCGCAGAGGAAGTTGAAGCTCAAGCAATCGAGGAGGGAAGCCAAAAGGTCGAGCGAGCATTGAGGAAGCGGAAGCTCAAGCAAGCAAGGAGAAAGCCAAAGGTCAGGGGTATCAGGTATATAAAACAGAGAACAAGGAAATTTTTATGCAGTTGGCGAACTAGAAGAAAGGAGAAAGCCGTAGGTCCAGCAGAACAGAAAAGGGCCAAAGGTTGAGTAGGACAGAAGGAAGACGAAGGTCCAACAGGACAGGAGACATTCGAAGGACGAGCAACTCTATTGATCGTGTTACCCTGTGAAAGACTCGGACCTGTGATGAATTAATCAGGTACATAATGCATTCTGAAGAACATTTCTGTGATGTAATAAATAAAGTTTTATCTGACATCGTTTGAAGGGAGAAGTAGCCAGTAGAGAAGCAGTCATGCCTGAAGAATTTACTGTGACAGTTAGAACAGAGGCTTGAAATAAAGAGTTGGTTCTTGTGCAGAGCTTAGTGCAGCTAATAGCAGACTCACTAAAGTTGTGTAGACATTATTGGAGATCATGATGCCTATTTGATATCATCAAGAGATAAATTTTGCAGACTCTGTCTAGACGGTATGAAGAGTTGTATAGACTTCTTCATAAGAAGACTGGTTGCCATTGATGTTGTAGCGTGGAGACTATAGTGAAGTTGTAAATAGACAGAATTCAGTAAAGAAGAGTTTTGGGAGCATAATGTTACTATCAAACATGCCTTGACAACAGAGGGTTGGAGCCCTTGGGTTTGGTGCCTCAGAAGTTGGAAGCATTGGTGTCCTTGGAGTTGGTGCTCCTATATCCAAGGTTGGTGCCTTGACAGTAGAGGGTTGCAGCCCTTGGATTTCGTGCCTCGGAAGTTTGAAGGATTGGTGTCCTGGGAGTTGGTGCTCCTAAGTCCAAGGTTAGTGCCTTGACAAAATAGAATTGGTGCTCTGGAGGTTGGAGCCTCACAAAAGTCCAAGTTGGTGCTTGGCAACAAATTGGAAT
>APFE031544796.1:53987-66545 GCA_000404065.3 Pinus taeda
TGTTTGACTACCCCTCCCCTTCCATCCCACGTGCCTTTCTGGGTCACCGCCTATGCTTCTCATATGGCGCTGCTTGGCACTGTGTTAGATGAGGGGGCATCGGTTAGTCTTATGCCCGTTACTACTTGGCGAGCTTTGGGTTCCCCATCGCTTGTACCTGTTGCACCGAATCTCACCACTTTCGACGGAGGAACGAGTCAACCATTAGGGATCCTTCCAAAGTTCCCTATCACTTTGGGGGGAAAGACTTTCTATATAGACGTCTCGGTTACCCAAGGCCCTTTAGACTTCGGTCTTCTCCTTGGTCGTGACTATGTGTATGCCATGGGAGCCCTTGTTTCTTCACTTTTCCGTGTGATTTGTTTTCCGCACGATGGAAGAATGGTGACGATCAACCAATTATCGTTCGCTCGTCCACAAGCCCCTCCGGCGCCATTGTCCTCCCCTTCTGGTTCTCAGCCACCACTTGCATTTGCCTCACCTCAGATCAACTACGTGGCCGCCTCTCCCATGCCTGTACCCAGCAATGCCGCTATCGTGCATAGTGTTCTGGGGGCATTGGGTCCCGACTTCTGAGACATCGACCTCCCACTGGGAGTGCCACTCTTGGAAGCCCCGACTTCCTGTTCATTATGATGAAGTTCGGGCGGAGCATAGTTCCTGATCTTGTGTCAAGCTCCCTAAACAATGAAACAAGGAATCTCGAGGATAGTTTTGCTAATGTATCAACCTCGTTAAAATAATGAAAAGGCTTATTCGAGGATAGTTTTGCTAATGTATCAACCTCGTTAAAATAATGAAACGGCTTGTATCCGAGCATAGTTCCTGATCTTGTGTCAAGCTCGTTAAAAAATGAAACAAGGGTTATGAGGATAAGTTCTTTTACTGTGTCAACCTCATTAAAAAATGAAACAACTCCCTTTTCAGATCGAGTCTTTGATTAAGATCTCGTAAAATCCAAGTCGAGTCTTTCCAAGATCTCGAAAGTGAACCTTCATTCTATCCACTTTGTTGAATGCAATGAAGCTTGGGGGGCATGTACCTCGTTCTGCGTCGTTATGCTGGGGGCATGCGAACTTATAACAAGCATAGTTTTTCGTTTCAAGCTTGTGTAAACATGAAACCGAACCCAAGCAGAGTTATCCATGGTTCAAGCTTGTGAAAAAATGAACCCACAGACGAGTCACCTTTCAACTCTTTTCTAACTCGTAAAATATGAAAAGATTGCCGAGTATTTTTTCCATTTTTGACTCGTTAAAGAGAATAAAAATGGGGGTCTTCTTTCAGCTCTTTTCTGATCGTTTAAAGATGAAAAGATTGCCGAGTTTTTCCTCTTGACTCGTTAAACGTAAATAAGGGGCGGTCGTCTTTAAACCCTTTTCCGACCGTTTAAAAACGAAAAGATTGTCGGACCATTGTCGTTTCAGGTTCGTTAATGGTCACGAAGCGACATGATTTCAATCGCTTTTTTACTTTTTCAGATCGAAATCACTACTAACGAAAAGTACTCCTCGGTCGTGACGATCGGGCGGTTCTTTCGAGCATCATTTTATACTTTTTCGGGCTCGAGAGACACAACTGTACGAAAAAGCACCCCCCTGGAGTTTCCTTTTCAGTTGTCTTTTCAAACTCTCTAAACATGAAAAGGCGCCGAGTTTTTCCTTTGTCAGACTCGTTAAAACTAAATGACATCGGACTCCATCGAAATGATGCCCTCCAAGCATATGCTATCCCCGTCAAGCTTTTCATCCAAAAATAATCGGGGTACTCGCCAGAAATGGTGGGGAAAATAAAGGAACCATAGTCGTCGTCATCGGCAGTATGTCGCTCTTGAACATGGCACTGTTTGCATTCGTGTCTGGGTGGGGACATCTCATCTCACTTCACTTTTGCCTCCATGGGTTTGGGTTATCCTATTTGGCCGCTCATCTGCTCATTGTCCTTTCATTACGACCTCCGATCATTTGACCCCCAAATACTGCCAAATCCGTCATAGTGCCGCCGATATGTTCAAGAGAAGTTGGCCTCTGCAAGTATAACCTCCCTCTGAAATTTCACGCAAAACAAACTTGTATCTACCCGTCTCGCGTCGATGATGTGGGAATCACTATGGCCCACCTTCGATAAAGATCACTTCCTGTCGACTTCAGCTCATTATCCAGGAGTGACCTAGAGACTCCCTTCAGGTACCTCGGGGCCTGCATGCCTTAATGACAGGTTCTTCGTGTTCGACGTGAGGTTTTCATCATTGGCCTCTGATCGAATGATTCCGCGGGTGTTCGACATCGGCTCATTCATTCACATGTCGTGGATTGTACCTATAGTACCTTGAGGACCATCGTCATCATTGGTGGCCCCTCTCGCGTCTGTTAACATCTTTCATCATTGGCGATGTTCAATCAGACGATGTTCAAGCATGTTCGACTTCGACACATATATTCACATGTTTGAACTTGTACTTTGTTCGGATTCGGATGGAGTGCAAGACCCTGGTTCTAGTCCATTGTGGACCAGGTTGCGATTTTGTGGGACATCATTACATGACTCATTGATGGATGGCTGTGACCATACCTGAGTCCTCTTAAGGATGGCTGCGACCATACCTCTTATCATTATGGTCTTCTTAGCTGGGTGGCTGCGTCCATGCCACAGACCCTTTTTCTATATGTCTTTTGGATGGTTGCGCCCATGCCTAGACTACATGTAATTGAAATATCAGTTGTATCTGCCTGCAGGTTCTCTCCAGTGGTGTTCCAGTCCAGCAGTCTTGTAAAGCATTTCACCCCTCCCACTCTCTCGGGCTTCATGCTTTAGGGGGCATCTGTTACACAGTAAAATGTCACTGCCATCATGTCAGTCTCCCTACTGTGCTATAAACCACATTCACTCATACTCATGCTCCTCAAAATGGCTAAAAAACCCTCTTTGCCTAAGTTAAAGGAATCATCGCGTCTGTTAATCAAATAACCGCGCTGACAGGCGGAGGACAGTGTATCTTATGCGCTGCCAGCGCGGAAGAACACTTATTTTCCGCGCTGGTCCCATTTTACGAACAGCGCACCCTCCGTTTGTCCTGTTGAGCGCTGACCGGACCTCCTCTATAGTTGATCTGCGATGTCAGCGCGGCAGCCCAGTGTCTCACTCGCGCTGATCCTGTTTGGGCGAAGTTGTTCTAACAACCAGCCTTCCAGATCCCTCCAGACTTGTTTGTTAGCATTGTTGAGGTCGCCATCCTTTCTCTGGCATGTCTGTTCGAATGACCATCCTCTTATCTTGGGGGAACTCATCCTTTGCCTATTCATGGAGACTCCTTCTCCTTTATAAGCCTCCTCCATGGCCCATGAGTAGCTAGTTTGGGAACATATAGACTTTGATTGAGGAATTCTTTGGGCATTGTAGTGCTGCTCTTTGTAGGCATTTGGTGTGTTGTGTGAGGTTTGCTTTGAGCCTGAGAATGGTCATGAGCTTGTTGCCTTGTATGTGAGAGAGAGACCTTTTGACTTGGGAGATTTTCTCTAAAGGTGAATGCTTGGAAGATATGCTGGCTGGACCCTCTAGGGAAGGACTCAGCGTTAGGACACCGGTTGTACCTTACTCTACTTTTTGTTAATAAAGATAGATGACTACTCTTATGGTTCCATTTACATTTGTTCAATGATTGATTAATGCAAATTGTATCCTTCCTGACTGATACATAGTTGTTGTTAGTAGATTTTATGCTCTTGTTTGCCCTCTTTTGCTTGTGAAGGTGTTCGTCCGCGAGGATAGCGGGGAATTGTGATCGGCTGGAGCGAAGGAGCAAGAGGAGTATCTCTTCGACAAACAAGCGTTGGAATCCAAGTAGGTTACTCTCACCCACTTGTTAACTACAACTAGGAACCTGCCGTGTAGCATTGTTTGATTGTTGCTAGACCCCTGTTGGGCTAGTAGGGATCGCCTCTATCCATAGAGGGGATTTACCTATCCAACAGTCTCCCTCTACCACTAAAATAGAAGGCAATCAATTTGAGGAGGCTCCATGGTTCAATGGGAACTTTAATATATGGGAAGAAAGAATGAGGAATTTCTTAAAGACTCAAGGCATTGAAATCTGGAAATCAGTAATTGTTGATAGCATGATGGATGGAGAATCCAAGGAGTACAATGAAAAAGCAATGAAGGTAATCTTGAATGGGCTACCTAATTCTATAAAGAACAATGTAGGAAAATATTCATCAGCAAAGGGTATATGGGACAAACTTCATGACCTTCACTCAAAAGGAGCATTGACCATGACCATTAGTGAAGAAGATGGTGGAAATCAAGCAGGAAATCTAGAACCCATCATAGAAGCTGAAAATGAGAATGATGACATCAAGGCTAAAGCAGACCTAGAAGATGAAGAGAATGAAAAAGATTTTGGAGAAGATCTCCTCGCTCAACTTACAGTTGCCATGGAAGAGATTATCAATTTGAAAAAGGAAAACAAGGAACTTAAGAAGAAAGCACTGGTTGGTGACCAAGACCAAACAAGGAAGAAAGTTGACCTTGTCCGACTTCAAATACAGGAAAGGGATGAAGAGCTTGTAAATCTTAAGAAGGAATTTCATCAAAACAAAAGAAAGCATCATGAAGAAGTCATATCTATGACAAATCAATTGGATAAAGCAAAGAAATAGGAAGATGCCTTGTCAAGTCAACTTGAACAAAGACACAAGAGCTTGAACAAACTTGAAGAAGAGATTGGTCAGTACAAGGTAGAGGCCTCCTCTCTCAAATCTCAACTACAAGAAGCAATAAAGTTAGCACAAGGAGCTGAGAAGACAATGGAAGCATCGGCAATCATAGAAGAATAGGTTGATGAAGCAAAAAAGGAGAGAAACGCCATGATATGCCAACTAAAAGCAAAGGATGAAGAAATTTTCAAATTAAAATCTAACATCAAACTTCTCAAGGCTGAAACATGTAAAGCTACAAGGATCAAGGAAGAAATGGAGAGCATCCTAGCAAAGGAAAATGAATAAATCTTCAAAATGAAGTCACATATCATCTCCCTTAAAATAGCAGCAAACGACGCTGCTCATATCAAGGAAGAAACTGAGAAACAACTTGCTAAGAAGAGTAATGAGTGTGAAATATTGGAAGAAGAGATTGTCATCCTCGGGAAAAAGGTTGAAGGGATGAAGAAAACCTTGAAGAGCTCTCAAGCCTTGGATGACATGCTTAGCCATCAAAGATTTCCATTTGATAAATCAGGTCTCGGGTATGCAGGTGAATCCTCAAACAAGAATGATAATGCTTCAAACAAAAGGGATGTGAAGAAGCCCGAAAGAAATGGTGATGCTCCCAGTTCCAGCAAAGGCAAGGAGAAAAATCCAGGCAACAATGGAAGAAATCCTGCTCCAAGAAGAAATGTAGATAATGTCAAGGATGCTAGAAGCAATGGTTATCATCTAAAGATCTCAAGACAGAAAGACTTCAGAAGTACATCAAGGAAATCTCCATCCCCCAGGTACCAAAGTTTATTTCTTGGTTATTGTTATTCTTGTACTAACTTTGGACACATGGAAAAATATTGTAGAGCATATCATAAAGATAGATATTATGGTCCCCAACAATGTCCAAGGAACAATTTTGCAGGAAGAAATCATGAATTCTTATTCATGAACAATGTAGAATGCTTCAAGTGTCATAACATTGGTTATATGGCACATGATTGTAACTTAACTTGGGCTCTTACACAAGCTATAACCATGCAAAAGAAGAAAGTTACACAAGTATGGAGAAGGAAGCTAATACAATCCAAAAGTCCCTTGAAATCTCCAACCAACAACACATGTTGTTGACCTGATCTTTGACAATCTGAGCATTTTATGGGAAGACTCTGCCAAAAGAGATGATGCATACAGTTAGGGGGAGCCTGTGTTTCTTGATAATTAGTGCAGAAGCTATTCGTGAGAGGGTCCTTATAAAATCCTTGTTGAGCTATATTAACTACCATTCTTTGATAAAGATCACTTCTCATGAGTACTCCATTGAAGAACATGATCCTATAACCATTCTTTGGACTGTTGTTAAAGATGCTTTCCACTTGATCACTAAGAAGAAATTGGAGCAGCAGAGAAGGCCATCCAATGCTAGAGAAATAGGGCAAATAACTATGTTGTTGATATTACAGATGTTAAATGTTTCGACTCAAGGATTTGATGTGAGAACAAGTAGATTATGGACACAAATAGAGGCAACCTTCAAACAAACAGATACATCTAGGAATGAGGCATGAAGCAAGAGCAGCTGGCAGCATCTAACAAAACTGAAGCATTGCAAAAAGATGTCAATCAGTAAAAAGAATTTAAAAGACAGTCACAGTTTGGATATCAAAATCTGCTCATGGAGATAACTTGCTGAGATCTTTTTTTTTCAAGAACACAAGGAAAATATGGCTCATTAAAATACTATAGAAAGGAGAATGTTGTGTAGTCGAATATAGCTCAGTAACTTAAGGAGAAGCACAGAAATACAAAGGAACTCTGATCTAAAGAGAGATAGCAAGAAAGACAATTCCAGTGGCATTTTCTCTTGATTCAGACTATGAAGGCCTCTTAATTCTAACTGTGGAGACAACAAAATATGGATTGAAGCATAAAAACCTGCACTTGATCATTTGGTGTGTGTCTATTTGCAATCTGTTTGAAAGAATTGAAGTGGAGCATCCTTAAGCATTGTTGAAGCCATGATAAAGTAGTTCTGAGACATGAAGATGGGATAATGTGCTAATTGATGATAAAGCATCAACCCCTCTATCCTGAGTAGAAAATAAGAGCACTATTACAGGGGGAGTAACATACTCATGAATATCTACTATTCATAAAGAACAGAAGCAGTTTGACAGGGGGAGTCTCTAAGCACTCATTTTCCATTAATGTCAAAGGGGGAGAGAAGAAGAATATTGCCATCAATAACAAAGAGGGAGATTGTTGACTTGGATTGTCATTGATGTCAATATGGCAATATTCTAGGAGAAGCAGAGCAAATCCATGAAGAAACAGGAGTAAGAAGCCAAGGAGCAAAGCCATCAAGGAAACCATCGGAAGAGCTCATTGGAAGCTCAAAACAGGAGCATTCAAAGAAAAGCTAGAGGAAGAAATTCAATAGAAGAAGCAAAGAGGAACACATAGCGGAAAATGGTAAGAACTAAGAAACAAAGAGGAACACATAGTAGAGGAGCATAAATAACCATATCGAAAGTATCGCATGTAATATATGCCCAAGCAGCCATATCAGAAGTGTCGGAGGAGTAGAGCTATCGGAAGCCAAAGGAAGAACTATCGGAAGTATCGCATATGCCAAGAGTAAGAGCCATAATGGAGGAGTTAGCAGTTATAAACCATGAAAAATCTTTAAAGATCATAAGTGCATCAGAGAAATCAATATCGGCAGCTTTATTGCTTTATTATGTTTCACATTGAATCCCTCAATTGCGATGTGTATTATGGATCCATAACAATATGCTCTATTGTAATATCACATCTGCAGTAATCGCAAGTCTTGAAGAGAGGTAACAAGGGAAAACTACCAAATGCGATAAGCTATGGACCCAACAAATGTATTAAGAACCGCTTAATATCATATCGCGTCTGCCTCATCGGAATTATCATATCATAAGTCTTAACGGGATGGCACATTGAAACAGCCGATTGCGATACACAGTTCTGGACCCGATGGTCCTATTATATCGCGTCTGTCGTATCGGGAGTTATGTATCATAGTGTTTAAGGCCTTGTCATGTTAAAACTTTGATTGCGATAATACCATGGACCCGCTGCTCCATTGTAATACGCCCTATTTTAATATCGCGTCCGCCACGTCGGAAGATATGTATCACAAGTTATAAAGGGATGGCACACCATAAACTGCGATTGTGATATTACTATGGACCCGATGGATTCATTAAAATAGTTTATAATAATATCGCTTTCGAGTATCGGGGAATTGGCTATGTTATGTGCAAATCTTCCTATTGCGATAAAGTTGTGGAGTTAATATAATATCGTATCCAGAAGGGTAATTGGCCATCAACTATGTTTTGGGCACGACTTTTAAAAGACCTCCAGAACTTGCGATTGTGATTGAGATTGTGACGTGGCATGTGGGACCTCCTTATTGGTACAGTCTCTCCTATGAAATCCTTCGTAAATGTTGAATCTATTGTATAAATATTGAAAAAGGGCCTCTCTGATATAGTTTTAATATGCAACATTTTCTATTGTAATTCGACCTCTCTTCTGGATTAACGTGTCCTGTGAGTATTGGTAAACCTAAATAGACAGAGGAAGCCATAGATCGGGAAGTTGAAGAATCAAGCGAATGTAGATGGTCGAGCATGCACAGAGGACGTTGAAGCTCAAGCAACCGAGGGAAGCCAAAAGGTCGAGTGAGTGTTGAGGAAGAGGAAGCTCAAGTGAGCAAGGAGAAAGCCAAAGGTCAGGAGTATCAAGCATATAAAACAAAGAACAAGGAAATTTTTATGCAGTTGGCGAACTAGAAGAAAGGAGCAAGTTGTAGGTCTAGCAGAACAAAAAAGGGTTGAGGGTCCAGCAGGGTAGAAGGAAGATGAAGGTCCAGCAGGACAAGAGGCAGTCGAAGGACGAGAAACTCTGTTGACCGTGTTACCCTGTGAAAGACTCAAAGCTGTGATGAATTAGTCAGGTACATAATGCATTCTAAAGAAAATTCTGCGATGTAATAAATAACTTTTTATCTGACATCATTTGAAGGGAGAAGTAGCCAGTAGAGAAGTAGTCACACCTAAAGCATTTACTGTGACAATTAGAACAGAGGCTTGAAACAGAGAGTCGGTTCTTGTGTAGAGCTTAGTGCAGCTAATAGTAGACTCATTAAAGCTATGTAGAGACATTATCAAAGATCATGATGGCTATTTGATATCATCATGAGATAACTCTTGTAGACTCTATGTGGATAGCATGAAGAGTTGTATAGACTTCTTCATAAGAAGACTGGTTTCCATTGATGTTGTAGCATGGAGACTCCAGTGAAGTTGTAAATAAATAGAATTCAGTAAAGAAGAGTATTGGGATCAGAACATTACTATCAAACATGCCTTGACAACAAAGGGTTGGATCCCTTGGGGTTGGTGCCTCAGAAGTTGGAAGGATTGGTGTCCTTGGAGTTGGTGCTCCTATATCCAAGGTTGGTGCCTTGACAGCAGAGGGTTGGAGCCCTTGGGGTTGGTGCCTCAGAAGTTTGAAGGATTGGTGTCCTGGGAGTTGGTGCTCCTAAGTCCAAGGTTGGTGCCTTGACAAAACAGAGTTGGTGCTCTAGAGGTTGGAGCCTCACAAAATTCCAAGTTGGTGCTTGGCAACAGATTGGAATCATATATATATTGTATCTATTTTATTGCAAAGATTATATTAATAAAAGCATTTATTCTTTTTGTTCATCTTGTGTTCTAAATATAAATGTTTTAATGGGTAAAATAACAGTTGAAAAGAAATACTAATTCACCCCCCCCCCCCTCTCTCAGTATTTCCAACAGTAATAGATCCTTCTTAGGCTTTATTTATCAAAGAATAAAATTGGTTTTCTATGTAAATTGAGTCAAATAGACCTCCTCCACCAAGATAGACTCAACAGGAGCCCCAAACTACTATATATAGGTAGCAACTTGACCTCATTTGGAGAACAAGACAAGCAATTTTGATCTGCAGTTACTAGAGGAGAAAAAGGAGAGTGAAATACCTAAAGTGAAGGAGAAAACCCTAGTGAAGGTGGCACTTATCAAACCAAAAGAAGCCAAAAATCTCTCTTTTTTGCCACACGTGTGAGTTACTAGGTAGTTGCAGGAGGGCCTGAAATTTCAGATCTACAGTATGGCCAAACTTTCATGTAGCGATTGGATTGAAGCTAGTTGACGAGAAGAGCCTATTGAATTTGCATATTCATCTTTTAAGGCTGACTTGTTGGAGTGAGGAAGGTCTTTTGGTCTAGTCAAAGGTCTTTGTTCATCTCAATTTGATTTGAATCAATTAGTGGAAGAGTTTGACTGGGTTTTCCCTTGCATAGTGGTTTTGGCCCTGGCAAAGTGCCTACTTTTGGTGTCATTGATATTCATGCTTTTGATTTGATGATTGCTTGATGAGAAGAAGATAAAGAAGAACATAAGGAAAGCTAATAAGATTATAAAAATATCACAAGTAATTGTCAACATAAGAAAATATTTCTACCATTTCGATTTTCCAACAGGAAAAACTCAAAATTGATGTTTAGATAAAATTGTTGTGGAACGGTCATAAAGTCATCTCATTGGAAGATACCTGATCTTGTCTGGATTATTATTGATTGTTTGCTAAAGCATGGGGATTGTATGGATTTTGGAATATGAGAAAAATTTGTTGAACTTGAAAGAGATGCAAAATGGATCTTTTAAAACTAGGGGATGGAAAATTGGAAGTCTTGGATATCAAAAAGTCTAAGGTTTTAGAAATTTTGGAATATTAGGTTTTGTAAACCCTAGCAAGGAAAATGCACTTAAATAAGAAATCTCTAGGTTTTATGGACAAAACCATAGGATTGGATCTAGACCAATGTATCAGCTGAAAGTAGAAACCCTAGCTCATGCTAGGAGGGAATGATATCATGATGACGATGCAAATGACGTTAAAGTTGCAAAGTGGATGCATGAAAGTTAAGATCAAAAGGGAGTTGACATTACCTATAATCCTCAAAAGATAAGTATTTTATATCTCTCTTCTTTGATTATCACCATTGTTGTTGTTAGCTATTCTCCTGTCTTTGTATCCTTTGCTCGGTTGTAGTTGTTGTTCCAGGTCCTCTTAGTGAGGATTGCAGGTACATAGTAAAATTTGCTAAGGCTCTGGCAAGCAGATGGAAGAAGTGGAAGAACGAAGAAAAGCAAGAGGACTTTCCTAGAATCAATGATGTGTATTGTACTAGATGAGATCAAGTTCAAAGGGAGCAAGCAGATCAAGAGGTTTGAAGTATATTTTGATTATGCCGAAGAGAAGTCAATGGTGACCTCAAATTGGATCTACAAGACCCGTTTACATCTTGATATCTGTCCCAGATGACTCATGATACTCTCCATCTCAAAAGAGGAGGGTTTGTAGTTCACTATACCAACCCATTCCCCATTCGAGTCTCCCCCGCACTGCTAGTTTACATGGACAAATCGCATTGCACGTTTTGCCCTATTGGAGGATTAACCTCCTCAGGTCGAACTTCTCTGAAAGGATACTTTGGATCTGGTTGAGCGTGCACCTTAAAAAAATTTCATTTTTGAATAAGCGATGGTACAATTCAGCCAAAAATGGAAGGTCCATCTCCCATGTGATATGTTCTGATGGGTGAGGATTTTGCCTAGATTGTGGTAAAGGTCCTCCCTGCCCTCTTCGCTTAGACAGAAATGCATGGTTAAGATTACCAACAATTTGGCTCCTATTGGATATTGATATCTCCACCAGTCAAGGTAGTCTCGTCGAAAGTCTTCTCTCGAAGAAGGGTTGGTAAAGGGGGTTTCCAACCCTTCTTCCGCAAATAGGTTTTTGATCCGAATAGTTTTCCAGCAAAGTCCCTGATCGAATTCCTCCATGACATTTTGAGGGAATAGGAACTTCTCTAAAAAGGGCTCTTGGGGGTTATCCCTTACCAAGGGATAGGTCAATCCTATGTCTGCTTCAGGGAAAATAGCCCCCTTGGAGTAGAAACCCCCGATTCAATAGTATCGTTCCCCCTACCTAGAAGATTTTCCCAATCGACAGGGGAAACCTCGAGCGAGCAAACCATTGCTTAAAGTGAACCAGAATTAGAGGGTTGGTAGAGGGCCTTCTTGAAGCCATCTGTAAAGTACCAGAATATAAAAAATGATACACAGAGTTGACAGAGATGGATAAGAATCCATACAAAAAGTCCAACCCAGTCATTTGGATGGGTCCAAGTTCTAGCCAGTGAGCATGAAACATCTTGCACTATCCTTTCACACTTAGGCGCACATCGTACCATCTCATTTGGTAATGATTCTACAATTTTCGGCGTAATTGAACGCAAGTCGATCCTAAGTAATTGTTGTTGTTCATTGGATTCCAGAGAAACCACTTCATGAGGATTGGGGAATTGTTTGCAATTCCCTCTGAATAGCTCTGATTCTCCATTGAAAGTTGCTTTGGAAGCTTTACCAAAACTCCTCTGAATAATAGAGAAAGCCTATGGAACGATGAGCTACTATCATTTCTTCATTACATATTGAGATCCCCTTTGAACTTAAGACACGAATGAATGGCATAGCAGCAAATGTCGTATTTCCATCCTTCATATTCATGGAACTAAATATCATTTGTCAACGTAATCATGACTCTTTTTGCAATTGAACGGAAGAGAAAATCCATTAGATATTCCATGAATTATGGTCGAAGAGATAAGCTTTGGGTTGGACCTCCAAGCAGCGACCAGTATTTCTCCACCCATACTCCTTAAATAAAGTGAATAAGGAGTGATGACATTGATTTGTTAGCGCATGTCTCAACAACACAAAACGAGGGTTTC